>ML324820.1:0-129936 GCA_005239505.1 Nicotiana paniculata | reverse complement strand
CAGTTCCAACCTGGGTGGTTCTTCAATAGATGGCTTGGCCGGCGGGATCTCTCTTTCCTCTACTTATAGTGACTGAAACTCAAGAGCCTTTGGCCATACCCCTTTTTCATCAAGTGCTAACACCCAATCTGCCAGTTCTTCACCGTTCATATCATCTAGATTCATCAAACATTCAGTCAAAGGGTCCCCAACAGTCAGGGACGCATCATCTTCTTCCGGTATCATGTTCACAGCATCAATAAGAGAGCAGTTGGCGAACTCACTTGGTCGCCTCATAGACTTCTGCACGTTGAAAGTGATTTCTTCATCATTGAGCCTCATCCTAAGTTCACCAGTCTCACAATGGATAAAGGCTCTGCCGGTGGCCAAGAATGGCCTTCCCAAGATTATAGGAATTTCCTCATCCACTTTACAATCTAGTATTACAAAATCAACAGGGAACACAAACTTCCCCACTTGCACCAATACATCGTCCAGAATACCTGACGGTCTCTTTACCGTCTTGTCAGCTAGCTGCAGTAGCATTGAAGTTGGTCTGGCTCTACCAATCCCCAGTCTTTTATATATGGCCAGCGGCATCAGATTAATGCTGGCCCCCAAGTCACATAGAGCTTTGGCAAAATCTAAGTTGCCAATGGTACAAGGAATAGTAAAACTCCCTGGATCAGACAACTTTTCATAAATAGGACGCTTCACCACCGCACTGCAAGTCTGAGTAAGGGTGACAGTAGCCAAATCTTGGAAGTCAAATTTTTTGGACATCAATTCCTTCATCATTTTAGAGAAACCAGGCACTTCCTTCAAGGCATCAATCAATGCGATATTTACTTGTATTTGCTTTAGCATGTCCAAGAACTTTTTGTACTGTTCATCCTTTTGGTATTTGGCCAGCCTCTGAGGGAATGGAGCTGGCGGTCTCTTTTTCCCAGTGATTTGGGACTTTTTTTTCTCATCCACCACCTCAACTACCGGTTCCTGGGCCATCTCCACTTCTTTTTCAGTCTCATTTTGTGCACTGGGTTCTCCTTCAGTAGGTTGCACTGTTACCTTGGTCAAGTTTGTTGAATCATCAAGTTCAATCGGCATGGACACCAGTGTCTCGGCCTGCCTGCTTTCACGATCTCTTTCCAGTTCCAAGTCTAAGTCCCTGCCATTTCGGAGAGTCACTTCTATCAGCTGCCTTGGGCCCTGGTCCGTAGGATTTACTTGAGTATCTGCAGGTAAAGTTCCACGAGGACGATTGTTCACTGCCATAGATATTTGGCCCAACTGTACTTCAATATTTTAATAGCTGCATCATGTACATCTACTCTCTCACTGATTTTGGCATTTGAACCAATAATTCCAAGTCTAAGTCCCTGCCATTTCGGAGAGTCACTTCCATCAGCTGCCTTGGGCCCTAGTCCGTAGAATTTACTTGAGTATCTGCAGGTAAAGTTCCACGAGGACGATTGTTCACTGCCATAGATATTTGGCCCAACTGTACTTAATATTTTAATAGCTGCATCATGTACATCTACTCTCTCACTGATTTTGGCATTTGACCCAATAACCTGCTGCATCATAGCTTCTAACCTGGAAAACCCATCTTCTTGCCTTCCCCCCTGTTGATGCTGAGGAGGGTAGTATGCTTGTTGTTGATTCTGATGGTTATAACCTTGTGGCCTCTGATATGGTGCTGCATTACCTTGTGGTCTCATGACACCCATATTTTCATTGTTCTTCTGTTGGTGAGGTGGTCTATACGGTTGAACTTGCTGACCCCAGTTCTGCTCCCCTTGTCTCTGGCTTCCATAATTCGATACATAATTCATATTTTCTGGATAAGGATGGTGTTGACATTCTGCATTCCACTGGTTACCAAATGGTTGACTAATGCAAGATGTGCATAAGCCCCCATTGTTTGTGTCTACGATGTGTACCTGCTGCTTTTGTCCTGATTCCTCCACCTTCTTAGTAAGTATACTCATCTGTGTTATCAAGGTGGCCACGTTCTCTGCAATAGTATTAGATGGATCGAATGGCACTGAGTGAACTACAGGAGTAATGGGTGCATTCCTGGTTGTCCATCCTGAATTATGTGCCATTATATCGAGTAAGATCTGACTTTCTCTCCACGTTTTGCTCAAGAATGCTCCACCAGTTGAAGCATCAACATTTGCTTTAACAGTATCAGCCAGACCCATATAAAAATGTTGCCCCAACATCTGCTTTGGAATACCATGATGTGGACAGATAATCAGCATCCTCTTAAATCGTTCCCATCAATGTTTCAACTGGTTTCTGTTGGAAGCTTAAGATTTCATCAATTTGTTGGAGAGTCTTGTTAGGTGGATGAAACTTGNAATGTTTCAACTGGTTTCTGTCTGAAGCTCAAGATTTCATCAATTTGTTGGGCAGTCTTGTTAGGTGGATAAAACTTGTTCACGAATTTCTTAACTAACTCCTCCCATGTGGTAATGGAATTGATGGGGAGTGAGTTTAGCAAGGTCTGGGCAGCTCCAGTCACTGAGAATGGAAACAAAAACAATTTTATTGCCTCCTGGGTGACGTTTGGCTGCCTCTGTGTTTTGCAAATTGACAGGAAGTTTTTCAAATGCTGCTGGGGGTCTTCGATGTATGACCCTGAGAATAGTCCCTTGTTTTGCAGTAAGTGCAACATATTATTTGTTATCTGGAAGGACTCGGCCTGTATATGAGGAACTAGTATCGCAGTGGCCAAATTCTTATTTGTGGGTTGTGCCCTGTCATATAAAGGAGCCTCTGCCCCGATTTGAGCGACTGGGTCTACCACATCATCCCCATTATTGTTCCTGTTGTTTAGATCTTCCATGTCGGGTTCAATTTGTTCAATTGGTGGTTGATGTTTGCTTTTCCGGTTGGTCCGATTTAGGGCCTTGAAAACTTTCTCGGGGTCTGATAAGTCTTCAACTACTTCACCAGTTCTCGATAAGTTTCTAGGCATGCACCTGTACCACCAAGTTAGCAAACGTTAAACTTTCAATGTATAAATGAAAATTTGAAGAAAATTGACTATATTTCAGAATTTTGTATCTCTTCCAACTCAATTGATAACACCGTTAATTCCCCGGCAACGACGCCAAAATTTGATCACGCTCAACTATGTCTAATAAAAGACTAAGCGGGCGTTTCAAATATAATCCGGGGTATTATGCCCAGAGTCGATCCCACAGGGAATTTACGTATCAATCAAATCTTTAGAATACGCAACTTTTACTCAAAAAATTTTCTCAAGACTTTTTGAATATAAATTGGTGATGTTTTACTATTTCTACTGACAATAATAATAAACTAACGATTACTAACAATGTGTTGTAAACAATTATGATAAAGGTCTAAGGTTATGGTTTCCCCCGTTGGTGAACTTACTTCTCGGATACTTAGTATAGCTTGATTAATTATCTTTATCAATCATGAACACTCTATCTATAATAAATCTCTCTCAAGTAATTATGATAATTTACTAGACGCACTCTCTCAAGTTACGCTAGCTAGATTGCATTACAGTTCACTTTAGATTGCACCCGAGGTATCGTTATCTCTAATCCAACCTCTAAACCCTCGGTTATGACTTTCGTCTATACTCTGGGAGTGGTGTTGTTCCAACAATTACCTAAATATTCGCTCTCTCTCAAGTAGATACATAATAAATAGGCACAGCTAATTGATGGCCATTTAATTAACTACAACAATAACGTAGTTGAATAAATAGAGATGAACAATCAACCAAACTATATTAATATCACAAAAAGTTTATCCCCCAACGGATTCCACCAAAACCCTAGATTAAGAAAATTAGATCCTCATATTCATAAGAATCAATTCTAAAATAACTTGCATAATTGAACTACAAAATAATGAATAAAAGCTATAAAAATCAATATTTGCTTCACTGAGTAGTAGTCCACAGGTTTTTTCTTCACTCCAATGGCTTCCTTCTTTCCAAAGTTGTGTTCATGGGTCTATTTATATGTTTGGGATAAACCCTAGCCGTGTAGAGGACTTCTATTCCAACCGGGAAACACTTAGAATCTTCAAAACTCGGGTTTGACCAGATCATGGGCCAGGCGTTATAGGCCAAACGCATGGATAATGCCTGGCCAGGCCTGGCGTTTGGGCCCTAACGCCTGGCCTCACCAGGATTTATAGCCCAAATGCCCGGCTAAAGCCTGGTGTGGCCAGGCTTTTCAGCTCAAACGCCCGGGTATAGCCGGCTTTGCTCCTTTTCGCCTCTTAAGCGTATTTTCGACGTTCATGCATCCATTTAGCTCGGCTTCCATCTCCAATGTACCTACACATGAAATAGACTCCATTATGTACATAAAAACTGTATTTTTATCATTAACGCTCATAAAATGTAAGGCACATAACGTGTTAAGTCATAAATTCTAGCCACACATCAGAGCACTTGATGCAGTATTCGGGGAGCACTTTCCACCATTTTACTCCATTTCTTTAGTTTCATTGGGGACATTGAAATATTTCTAGTTGGGGGTGGCTTCTTGTATAAATGTGGATATGGTAGATTGGTAGTTTGTTTTCATATGATGTTATTTTGTTTTCATGGTGATATGTTATATTAGTATGTGTACTAGCTTCTTCAATTTTTTTTTATATATATAGTATGTTTTATTGAATTGATTTTTATTAGCTTCTTGATTTTTTTTATATAGTATATTTTATTTTGGTGGCGATATCCTTGGTTTTCTTTTCACCTCAGTTCTTTTTCCGAGAATGCCAATTTTGTTTTTTAACCAGGTAACTTTTGGTAAATTTTTGTTTCGACTTTTTCCAATGATGGATAGCTAGGAGGATTTCTTAAAGGAATAAGTCTTGTAGACTAGATATATATTTTTTATTAATTTAGGAAGAATAAGTGGTATGAGTTGGGGTTTGTGCCCATTGACCAATTTGTGGCTTGCTTGGTACCAACATGATTTAAATCTCGGCATATGAATTCTTGATCTCCCTATGTACTTTGAAAGTGTAAACATAGGCTATGTACTTTGAAAGTATAAACATAGGCTATGTACTTTTAAAGTGTAAACATAGGCTAAAAGTCTGAGTTTGGGGTGAAGGTTGGAAAAGTTGTGATGTGGAAGGTGCTTAAAAGGTGATAATAAGAAAAAATAGTGTAACCTTAGTTGAAAAAAAAGTTGGTATAAAAAAAAGTAAGAAAGAATAAAAAGGAGGAAAAAATAAGGAGTCGTGAATAAAGGGAAGATTAGGTGTGGAATGAAAAATGAAGAAAGGCTGGAAAACATTTTTGAAGGACGTGTGCTTTAATCGTTGTAAATTGTAGTGCTTATGGAGGTTTTGAGTCACTATTATCCAAATTGTTCTCTACCTTAACTAAGAACCTAAACTACAACCCTTTAAGTACTAATTGATTATGAACCAAGTTTGTCTACATTAGTGGAGAAATACATGAAGGGAAAGCCTATGGTACTACTTGTGTGCATTTGAACATTTTTGTGTGAGAGAGTTATTTCTTTACATTTGATATCCCATTTATGTTTTGAATTGCAATTTATGAGTGTGGGATTCTCTCTTAAGTGTGAGGGCATATGAGGTTTGAGTTGTGAATTTAATCTCATTTTCCATTGGGGGGAATGAACAAGGGAAGATAATTGTGATAAAGAGGAAAATTTTGAAGCTTTAGTGTCATGACTTGATTGCTACTTTGTTTACATAGTGTTTGAGCACTTGAATTGTAATGAAATTCATAAGAAGTTTTTGGTATTTCATATTCTTTGGATTAACTGTTGGTATAAATCGAAGTCATGTGTTTCTGCCTGCAGTAGGCCTCTTTGACTTGGTATGATATTGATGCACTTTAGATTTAAATACTTGGAAGGAGATTTTATCACATCCATTGCTTGAGGAAAAGCAATAGTTTAAGTTTGGGGGTTTGATAAGTTTGTATTTTACCAACTTTTCTCGTCTTTAATCTTAGATTTTTGCTATGTTTGGTTGGTAAAATCATGTGTTTAATGTTGTTTACTTCTATTTTATAGGTTCTATGTGATTTATAAATGATCATGAAGAAACCAAGTGAAAACGAGTCAAAAAGAAATTGAAAAGAAGAAAATCTGGGAAAAGGCCATAGATGTCAGAATTGCGACATCAACTTGGGAAATACGAAGGCACACAGTCCAGTCAATGTTCGCAAATGAGAAAGGAAAGTCGCAAATGTGAAGTCAAACCAGACAATCAACTTTGGCAAATGAGAAGACCTCCATCACAAATGCGAAGCCAAGTGCATAGTGCGAAGTTCGCAATTGCGAACATAAAGATTGCAAATGCGATAGTCAATAGTAAAGTCAGTGTTCGTAAATGCGAAGCTCGCGCTTCAGTTCTGGGTACTTCTGTAATTTCACATTTTTTGGCCCCAAGACCATTTAATACCCGACCTAGCTCATTTGTAAAATATCCTTGGCTTATTTTTTATCTCTTAGACTAGAGAAGACAAGTTTTAGAGCTAGGGTTTTTGCACACACACTTGCGTCTTGAAGATTTGAAGCTTTTGGTCGAGAATTTCTTACTCATTCATGCTCATTTCTTCATTTTCTTGCTTTGTATTGAATATTTAAGTGTATATTTTTTTTCCAACACTTGAATCTTGTTTATGAAAATATTCATATTTAAAGTGAGGATTAAATATCTTATTGTGCTTATGTATTGAATGATTTTTATTTATTATGAAGCGAGTTATTTTTCTTTAATTATTCTTGTTCTTTAATATTTCCAAAGGGATTATCTAACCCTAGGACTCACCCATTTACTTCGAATTAATTTTGGGAAAGATAGTTTGGGGTTGGGAAAGATTAATTAATAAGAACTTGAGGCTTTAACCTTCATTTTATAGATTCTACCTATGGATAGGATTGAATTACTTGTAGTCATATTTGGGTGTGATTAATCTCTTAATTTTTTTAGGGATAATTCAATTAGGAAGTCTTGTTAGTCTTCGGAAGAAGCTAATATAGAATTATTACACGAGGCTAATTAACACAAACTCACTCATATTTGTAAAATCGTGAAATACATTGGATCGTTACTTGAGTGTAATTCCCCTTGCATCCATACTTGTCACCATTGATCATTTTATTTTCTTTCTAGATTAGCTTACATTTTGTAACGACCCGGCAGGTCGTTCCGTGAGATTTATCCCATTTCCCCTATTTCTGCATTTGTTAAGTATCACTATCTTATTTTTGATGTGTTGGATCAGTTGGTATGGGTCCGGAGTGGTTATGGTGAGAGTTTAGGCATTTAACCTTTTAAAGTGGTCTAATAGTTGAGAAAGTCAACTGAGAGTTGACTTATTGGTAAACGACCTCGGAATACGGATTTTATGATTCGAATAGCTTCGTTAGGTGATTTGGGACTTAGGAGTGTGTTCAAAATATTTTTGTGATGTCCGGTGTAGAATTAGGCTTGAATTGGCGAAAGTTAGTTTTTGGTGATTTCTGGTCGGTAGTGGAAAATAGGCTATCGAGGTTGGAATGGAATTTTGGAAGTTGGAACAGTTTCGTAATGTCATTTTGGATATGTCTACAAAATTTCAGGTCAATCGGAGGTGTTGGATCAGTTGGAACAGTTTCGTAATGTCACTTAAGCTTGAATTTGATGTAAATTTGGTGTTTTCGTGTTGTTTTTGGTGTTCCGGAGGCTCGACTAAGTTTGAATGATGTTATGGGATATGTTGGTATGTTTGGTTGGAGCCCCGAGGGGCTCGGAACTGATTTCGGATGATTGACGGGGAGTTGAGTGATTTTTGGAAATCTGTTGTGCTGGTTTGCTGTTGTTTTCGCACCTGCGGAAGGGGAGTCACAAGTGCAATCACGTAGGAGCGGAAGGGGAGGTCACAGGTGCGAGTTTTGCCTGTATAGGAGAGGTCTGCAGGTGCGAGGATTTTTGTCGCACCTGCGATGTCGCAGGTGTGGAAAGGTGGTCGTAGGCGCGAGAATGGGCTAGTTAAGTGAGTTTCGCAGATGCGCACCCTGGGACCGCTCGTATGGGTCCAAAGGTACGGCCAATTGTCCGCAGGTGCGGAAATGATTGTGCAGAACAGTATAAAAGGACCCCCTCCGCAAAATTTATTAGTTTTTCTTCAATTTGCATGAGGGAGAAGTCCATTGAAGGTGGTTTTTAGAGAGAATTTCAAGGTACTTCAACAAAGGTAAGTTCTTTGACTGTTAATCCCGATCCTATGCTGTTTTATCAAGATTCGGCTTGAAAATTTAAGGATTTGGGCATGAAAAAGTTGGAAAAATGGGAGTAAAGAATTGAGATTTCTTTTGAGGTTTTGGAATGACAATTGTGGTCCGATTTTAGTGTTCTTAGTATGTATAGAATCGTGGGAGGAAGAGGTTTCTAATGATGTAAAAGTTATTGAATTCCGAGATATGGGCCCGGGGCTCGGGTTAGGCCGAATTTCACGATTCTTGTATAATTTGATAGTTTTCGATTGGATTGTGTTCCTTGAGTATATATTGATGATGTTGAACTGATTTTGGCTAGATTCAGATAAATCAGGAGCCAATTTGAGGGGCATGAGCTTAGTGGACTAGTGTTGTGGCCAAGTAGAGGTAAGTAATGGTTATAAATCTTTTCCTGAGGGTATGGAACCCCGGACTACATATTTTCCCACTGATTTTAGAAAGGCGCACATGTCGTATGACGAGTATGTGGCGCGTACTGATTTTTGGATTGGACTAGGTCCTCTCCGAGGCAACTAATGAGTTTCATATTTACTCAAAACCTTATGCTAAATTATGTTCTAAGGATTTGTGAAATATTTGGGCTATAAGCCGTGCTTGGGGCCTCGTGCCGATCTGTTTAGACCCTTTGAGGGCTTTTTACTACTGTTTTCCTCACTATTTGTTGATGATTTCACTCAGCATCATTGTGCATACTGTTTTATTTGAAACACAACATGATTTACACCACTTTGAGATTTAAACTGATGTTTTGGGTCGAGTACCCAGTTTTTACTGATTCGCCCGAGGGGCCTTTTGAGTGGTTCTACTGAGTGTGGCCGAGTGACAGAGTGAAGATGAGGTGCTGAGTGAGGCTGAGGGCCTGATTGTGAGGATATTTATGATATGAGACAAGCCGAGATCCTGACAGTGATTGATGCCATGATTTGGCTATTTATTTAACGGTTGGACTAAAGGAGCCCCTCCGAAGACGGAGTCTGTACAAACCCCTAGTGAGCGAAGGTACCTACTGAGTGCGAGTGCCAAGTGCTGAGTGACGAGTGATTAGGAGGCATGAGTGACTGTGAGGTGTTGAGTGACTGATTATGAGTGATTGTGAGGCATGCCCGAGGGGCTGATTATGATACATGTTTTGCTCGAGGGGCTGATTATGATATATGGTTTTGCCCGAGGGGATACTGATGATTTTACTACTTTTACTCTGAGTTATGAAATATGTTTTGCCCGAGGGGCTACTAATGATTTACTACTGTCACTCTGAGCTTATGAAATATGTTTTGCCCGAGGGGCCTCTATATGATTCATTTGATTTTTATACTAAATTTTTGGGTTGAAGTTGTTGAAAAATATACATTCTTTAAAGGATTTTTCTGAAGATGATTTTTTTTGACATGATGGTTTCACATATCTATGTTATAATGTTGGAAAGGGAGGTTGTTCCTCTTGTGATTTGATGACATTGATTTATGTGTTTCTTGCTGCTCAGACCTGATTTATTTTCATTACTACTAAGTTGGCGTACTCACATTACTCCCTGCACCTTGTGTGCAGATTCAAGTGTTAGGGCAGGGTGAGCTGTCTATCTGTTCCAGAGATCCTCGGAGGTTTCCAAGGTGGTTGCATGCGTTCACATTCCTGCTCCCTCTCTTGTTTATTATTATAGAATTTATTTCCGTTGAGTTGTATATTTATGTAGATGCTCATGACCAGTGACTACGGGTTCTCGGGGGTTGTATTTATTATTCAGTATAGTTTTGACTATTTTTTTATAATTGTTTAAAGGAAAATTTTATAGGGAAATAAATATAGTAAAGAGGTAAATGGGAGTTTATTATGATTTGAGTGAAGTTATGGCTGACCTAGTTCCATGATAGGCGCCATCACGACTGGACTGGATTTTGGGCCGTGACAGTTTGGTATCAGAACGCTAGGTTACATAGGACTCACCGGCCATGAGAAAGTTTAGTAGAGTCTTGCGGATTGGTACAGAGACGTCTATACTTATCTTCGAGAGGCTGCGGAACCCTTAGGAAAAATCTCACATTTTTAAAAATTCTTGATCCATTGAATTCAGCCAAGAGCGTAACTCCTGAATTCCTTCCATGTAAGTGCGCCTGAGAGCGCCTGGTATCAACTGTGCATCGACGGCTTGTGGCTTCTAGGGGTGAGATGTGATTTTGGCATGTTGGTAATGGGCCAGTCTGGAGGACTTGAGGCCGAATTTATAATGTGGCTTGATTGCTGAGATTTTTTTTCTTGTGTGGGCACATGTAATTGGGGACTTGTATGTCCATTTGTGTTATTATTGATGAGAATTGGTGACTAGATTCCCATGTGGTAGGTGTGAATTGATGGTTAGATGTGTTCAGACTGTAAAATGTGTCGAAAGGGTTGGCTGGAAACGTGGTAAGATTTAATGAGTATTTGATTTCTATCTCGATTTGGTATATGGCCTGAGTTGTGAGTATGTTGGAAGACCTCTCATGTTGTGTAGTTGTGGAGTGAAGCGGATTTCTTTGTTGGGCCATGAGTTCCTGGCAATGTCTTCTGAGTTGATCGTTTTCCCCAGTAACGTTCATGTATTTGATTGACGGTGTATTCCAGCCGTATTAGCGCTCCTTGTTATTTTATTCATTGATGGCGTCCTGGCATATTCGCGTAGCTAGGAGTAGCATACTCAGTATCTTAGGATGGCATTATAAGGATTTAGGGAGGAAAGGCTCTATGCCAATTCTCCGAGTATGAAGTTTGGCTCAGTTCAGTAGCATTATTGGGACACGTGGTATCTAGTGAGGGTATCCATGTGGTCAGTCGTGTGTGGGTAGAGCTTCAAGAAGCTTGAGAGTTCTGTGACCGCCGCTCCAGTGTTAGTTCTGCCATCAGCTTCAGGTTTTTACCGCGTATTGTGGTGCCTCGAGGGTAGGCGTTGGTTGTGTTCAGATGCAGGAAGGTGTAGTAATTGCGAGATAGTTCTGGTCTTCAGAAGTGTATGGAAATATAGCAATTGAGGCTAAGCGGGCAAGGGTATCTCCCGCGTGTTGTCCTAGGGTGTGTGGTCCCTATTTAGTTCTGTAGTAAATTCTCTTCTACCAGTAAAAGATATATGTTGTAATTGGAGTTTAGATCGCTTGTGGAAGTTGGCATGACTATTGCGGTGGTGGATGCGGTATTGGAAATTGATTTGAGTGTTAGATGGTTTGGGTCATATAAGTTTATGAACGATTTAGTTGAATCCCACCACAGCATGATGGTAGTGATAATGTGTGGGCATAGTCTTGTTTGTCTTGATCCTTGGCTTTGAGCTAAGTGAGGGAGTTCGCTATTGATAAGTTGATTACATGATTATGTGTGGTATTGGTTTCAGTTCAAGGTATAGTGGTAAATCAGTTATGATCTGCAGGTATGGGATCTGGGAATTCCATGAGTAATGGAAATTTCTTCGATATAGGTTGTAGTGCACTTGTTTGTGTAATTGGGTTCTATTGAATGATTTAGTGGAGATTGTAAAAGGTGTAGTGTGTGCAGTGTATGAATTTTCTTGTGGTTTCAAGTGAGTGGGTTACTTTCCTGATATGTTAGTGTGCAAAAGGGTCAAGTCGATTCTATCTAATTGGTCAGTGTGATTGAGATTTACGTTAGAGGATGTCAGGACTTGTGGTATTATACATATCAGTATTAGGAAGGTGAAGGTAATGGCTTTAGATTCGCAGAAGTCTCCTCAGAGTAAGTTTTCTAATGTGGTGCTTTTGGGAATATTTGAGGGAGTATTCGGCGGCTTATGAGCCTTAGACGGTATGATTTTATGCTTGGGTCGCGTGTGGTGAGTCGGGGTTGAAAATTGTAGTAATACGGCAGGGAGAAGTATCAATTTGAAGGTAAGTCAGAAGAAACCTGGGTAAATAGGGCGATTTGGTAGTAGGCCGGATCAATATGGTAAGGGATACGATTAGTTCTTTGGGTATTCATAAGGCGACGAGTTTTTCGGGTGTTTCTTAGCAATGCTCCTGGATTTTTGGTGGTCTGCTTAGTTGGGTTGAGTTAGAAGAGTTCAGTCCTGATGGTTTGTTGTTCTGCAAATGGATTTCAGATCGTTCCTGGTGATTTCTACCGTAGTTAAGGGTGCATATTTCTTGTGGCATGTAGTGAGTTGTTTCTAAATGAGATCAAATGGAAATTCTTGTCTAGTTGGGTACGTAGTTTCTTGTGGCTCAGAAGGGACCATGGAGTTCCTCGTGTTTTTCCTAGGTTGGCATGGCGTGTGTAGTATGTTGGGTGGATTGAGATTTGCATATGTGAGGTCACAGTTCGGTTCTGGAAGGAAGATCATAAATTCCTAGGCAGCATGGGCAATTTCAGATGACTAGGTAGATGATATCACTAACGGGTGCGACTTGATGAGGGTATATATTTCAGAAAGAGCAATGTGTTTGAATTAAGGGTACTTCATTGGTATCGAGACGCCCTATTGTTGGATCGACTGTTGATATTCAAGGTTTCTTGGTGAACGGAAGAATTATAGGGGTATTCCCCGTGGAATGAATGAGTATTTGGGATGTGTTATGCATTTAAGCGGTGGAGTTGTGATCAGATATGGTAATCGGTACGTCTCATGGACTTCGAGACTAAGAGTTCTCATAAACATCATATTATGTGGTAATGGACTGTGGAGATGTGAGCTGAGCTAATCGTATGCTAGTATGTACCATGATTACATCATTATGAACTTTTCAGTGAGTTATCTACCTGTTGCGGGTGATCAAAGTTAATTTAGGATCACTAGTAGGCTAATATGGGTACATGTTCTGCACCGGGTCGGAATTGTTGGCTTTGAGTTTCTATTATTGAGAAAGGTACCATTCGATTGTGATTGATTTGTTCATGTTCTGGAGTGATCTATGAGTTACCCTTCGGTGTTGCAAAGAGTGGTGATTATTGGTTATATGCACATATGCTGCGGTTCTAATTGGGCTTTCTAGCTAGATTTGAGTAAGGTAAGTAATTGGGCGTTGCGAGATTGAGGCGTGTTGGTTATATACCTTCGATTTCGGGTGGCATGGTATCGTCCGGTTTTCCCCTGTGGTTAGGGCAATGCACTTTGAGTACTTGATGTCGAATTTCGAATGGTTATTGATTTTTGGGCAAGGTGTCTTGAAATATTCCAAGTGGACCAGCGGTTGGATGAGATTGCACATCGTAGCGGAGTTATGTAGGGGTATGAACTTTGGTATCGGATTCATGTGTTTTTGATTTTTACGGTGTGTGCCAGGTTGTTAGTATGATATGGTGATGGTAATTGTTAATGGCAGGATAGTTCTCTCGTGTGGATATTTTATATAATTTGATTTCATTGGGGAGTTGCTGATAAGTGCACGAGTTGCACAGGTTTTGGCTTTGAATTGTATCGAGGTGTCATGTCTTCAGGGTGGTTGTGATGGATGAGAGGAGGTCCTTAGACCTAGAATGAATATTTTTGGAATTTTCCATATCATAATTGGAAGGACTTATATCGGGAGTCGGCTTAGAAATCTGCTATACTTCCTGTTTGGGAAGGGAGAGTTTCATTTCTGGTTGATCGGGCAAATGGTTGTTAGTTCTACGTGCTTCTTTCATCATCGGAAGTATATGGAAGTGTTAGAGTGAGGCATTTCCTGATAAGAGGTGGTGTACCGGTATTGGGTTGTTCTGAGCAGTTATTGTGGTTAAAGAGTTATTGCTATGAGTTTGAGTCACGCAGTGTATTATGTGATTTCATCTGGGGTACCTATATGGCTTGATTCAGCATGTTTATGCTTGTTCAGTTTATAATTATGGAAATTTTGATCTTATATATCATTTCAAAAGTGGGAATTTGGTTCTAAGGTTATGGGCCAGGATTTGGATTTCGAAATTTCAGCGGTATTGTGCTATTGGACCTATATGGGATAGGGTGACATGGGAGCACCCCCGGGTATGTGCATGGTAAGATGCATAACAGTTTGATAGTGTTGGAGAACAACTCTTGGCACATTCGAGGACGAACGTAGGCTTAAGTGGGGGAGGATGTAATGACCCAACCAGTCGTTCCGTGAGATTTACCCCATTTCCCCTATTTCTGAATTTGTTAAGTATCGATATCTTATTTTTGATGTGTTGGATCAGTTGGTATGGGTCCGGAGTGGTTATGGTGAAAGTTTACGCATTTAGTCTTTTAAAGTGGCCTAATAGCTGAGAAAGTCAACTGAGAGTTAACTTATGGTAAACGACCTCGGAATCCAAATTTTATGGGTAGAATAGCTTCGTTAGGTGATTTGGGACTTAGGAGTGTGTTTAGAATATTTTACTGATGTTCAGTGTAGAATTAGGCTTGAATTGGCGAAAGTTAATTTTTGGCGACTTCCGGTCGGCAGTGGAAAATAGGCTTTCGATGTCGGAATGGAATTCCGAGAGTTGGAACAGTTTTGTAATGTCATTTTGGATATGTCTGCAAAATTTCAGGTCAATCGGAGTGTTTTGGTTGGTTTCGGCGTAGTTGGCGAAATTTAGAAGTTTCAAAGTTCTTAGGCTTGAATTTGATGTAAATTTGGTGTTTTCGTGTTGTTTTTGGTGTTCTGAAGGCTCGACTAAGTTTTAATGATGTTATGGGATATGTTGGTATGTTTGGTTGGGGCCCCGAGGGGCTCGGGATTAATTTCGAAAGATTGACGGGGAGTTGGAGTGATTTTTGGAAATCTGCTGTGCTGGTTTGCTGGTGTTTTCGCACCTGCGGAAGGGGAGTCACAGGTGCGATCAAGAAGCAGCGGAAGGGGAGGTTGCAGGTGCGAGTTTTGCCTGTATAGGAGAGGTCCGCAGGTGCGAGGATTTTTGTCGCACCTGCGATGTCGTAGGTGCGGAAAGGTGGTCGCAGGCGCGAGAATGGGCCAGTTAAGTGAGTTTCGCGGAAATGACTGTGCAGAACATTATAAAAGGTCCTCCTCCGCAAAATTTATTAGTTTTTCTTCAATTTGCATGTGGGAGGAATCCATTGAAGGTGGTTTTGAGAGAGAATTTCAAGGTTCTTCAAAAAAGGTAAGTTCTTTGATTGTTAATCCCATTCCTATGCTATTTTATCAAGATTAGGCTTGAAAATTTAAGGATTTGGGTAGGAAAAAGTTGGAAAAATGGGAGGAAAGAATTGGGATTTCTTTTGCCGTTTCAGAATGGCAATTGCGGTCCGATTATAGTGTTCTTAGTATGTATAGAATCGTGGGAGGACGAGGTTTCTAATGATGTAAAAATTATTGAATTTCGAGATATGGGCCCGGGGCTCGGGTTTTGCCGAATTTCGAGATTCTTGAATAATCTGATAGTTTTTGATTGGGTTGTGTTCCTTGAGTATATATTGATGATGTTGAACTTGGCTAGATTCAAAGAAATCGGGAGCCAATTTGAGGGGCATGAGCATAGTGGACTGGTGTTGTGGTCCAGTAGAGGTAAGTAATGGTTATAAATCTTGTCCTGAGGGTATGGAACCCCGGACTACATATTTTCCCACTGATTTTAGAAAGGCGCACATGTCGGATGACGAGTATGTGGCGCGTACTGATTTTTGGATTGGACTAGGTCCTCTTTGCGTCAACTAATGAGTTGCATATTTACTCAAAACCTTATTTTAAATTATGTTCTAAGGATTTGTGAAATATTTGGGCTATAAGTCGTGTTTGGGGCCTCGTGCCGATCTTTTTAGACCCTTTGAGGGCTTTTTACTGCTGTTTTCCTCACTATTTGTTGATGATTTCACTCAGCATCATTGTGCATACTGTTTCATTTGAAACTCAGCATGATTTACACCACTTTGAGATTTAAACTAATGTTTTGGGTCAAGTACCCTGTTTTTACTGATTCGCCCGAGGGGCCTTTCGAGTGGTTCTGTTGAGTGTGACCTAGTGCCAGAGTGATGGTGAGGTGCTGAGTGAGGCTGAGGGCATGATTGTGAGGATATTTATGATATGAGATAGGCCGAGAGCCTGAGAGTGATTGATGCCATGATTTGGCTATTTATTTAGCGCTTGGACTAAAGAAGCCCCTCCAAAGACGGTGTCTGTACACACCCCTAGTGAGCGCAGGTACCTACTGAGTGCGAGTGCCGAGTGCTGAGTGACGAGTGATTGGGAGGAATGAGTGACTATGAGGTGCTGAGTGACTGATTATGAGTGACTGTGAGGCATGCCCGAGGAGCTGATTATGATACATGTTTTGCCCGAGGGGCTGATTATGATATATGTTTTTGTCCGAGGGACTACTGATGATTTTACTACTTTTACTCCGAGTTATGAAATATGTTTAACCCGAGGGGCTAGTGATGACTTACTACTCTCACTCTGAGCTTATGAAATGTGTTTTACCCGAGAGGCCTCTATATGATTCATTTCATTTTTACACTAAACTTTTGGGTTGAAGTTGTTGAAGAATATACATTCTTGAAAGAATTTTTCTGAAGATGATTTTTTTTTTCATGATGGTTTCACATATTTATGTTATACTGTAGGAAAGGGAGGTTGTGCCTCTTGTGATTTGATGATATTTATTTATGTGTTTCTTGCTGCTCAGAACTGATTTATTTTCATTAATACTGAGTTGGCGTACTCACATTACTCCCTGCACCTTGTGTGTAGATTCAGGTGTTAGGGTAGGGTGAGTTGTCTATCTGTTCCAAAGATCCTCGGAGGTTTGCAAGGTGGTTGCATGCGTCCGCAGTCCTGCTCCCTCTCTTGTTTAATAGTATAGAATTTTTTTTAGTTGAGTTGTATATTTATGTAGTTGCTCATGACCAGTGATTCCGGGTTCACGGGGGTTGTATTTATTATCCACTATAGTTTTGACTGTTTTTTTATAATTGTTTAAAGGAAACTTTTATGGGAAAATCAATATAGTAAAGAGGTAAATGGGAGTTTATTATGATTTGAGTGATGTTCTGGCTAGCCTAGTTCCATGATAGGCGCCATCACGACTGGCCTGGATTTGGGGTCGTGACACATTTTCGCAATTAGATATAAATATTTTCTCAAAATATTTTAAAGTGTTTGTCTTAGCATAATAAGTGATAATTCTCTTACATGCCTAATCGCTTACATATTGTTATCTGTGGGATTCGACCCCGACTCATAGTTGGGTAAAATATATTGCATGCGACCGTGTCTATTTATTTTTTAGTAGTGGTTTTAGACGTCATCATGATGTGATGATTCAAGATCACCATACCTTGGCTGACTAGCATGAGCTGGATATGATAGAATTTGATGTTATCATAGAAATGGATTGGCTGGCCACTTGTTATGCTATAGTGGACTGTTGGAAGAACGTTTTCCATTTGAACTTCCTCGGAGAACCCGTTATCGAATGGAAGGGCAACGTTGCATCGCTAGAAGGGAAGTTTATTTCTTACATTAAGGCTCGTAAGATGATTATGAAATGATGTTTTTACCATTTGGTATGAGTGCATGACATAGAGGTAAATCCTCCCACCTTACAGTCGATTTCGGTTTTTATTCAGTGATTTCCCGATGTGTTCCTGGATGAGTTCCCAGGTATTGCACTTGAGAGTGAGATTGAGCTTGCCATCGACGTGCCACCCTCACACGCCACCGATATCCACTCCTCTGTACAAAATGGCTCCTACCGAGTTTAAGGAGTTAAAAGAGCAGTTGAAGGACCTTCTTGATAAGAGCTTCATCCGACCCAACACTTCTCCGTAGGAACCTTAATGTTGTTTGATCGAAAGAAAAATGGTACGTTAAGGATGTGTATTGACTATCGACAGCTGAATAAGGTGAACATGAAGAATAAGTATTTGCTTCCAAGGATTGATCAGTTTTTTAATCAATTGCAAGTCGATAAGTATTTTTCAAAGATCGATCTCAAATCTGGGTATCATCAGCTAAGGATCAAGGAAGAAGATGTTTCTGAAGATACCCATTCGGACCAAATATGGCCATTTTGAGTTCCTTGTTATGTCCTTTGGCCTAACCAATGCATCAACGGCCTTCATGGATCTGATGAATTGAGTATTCATGCCTTTCTTGGATATCTTTGTGATCGTGTTCAATGACGATATTTTTTGTACTCTCAATCAGAAGCAGAGCATGTAGAGCACACGCGGAAGGTCTTACACACACTCCGAGATCAAAAGTTGTATGCCAAATTTTCCAAGTGCGAGTTCTAGTTGGACTCAATGGCCTTCCTTGGGCATAAAGTATCCAATGAAGGTATCAAGGTTTATTGTAAAAGGGTTGAGGCAGTCAAGAATTGGCCAAGGCCCACAACTCCTACCGAGGTATGCATCTTCTTGGGCTTGGTCGGTTACTGCTGAAGGTTTGTGGAAAATTTCTCATCTATATAAGGTAGCGAAATTCCGGTGGACGGATGGTAATGAGAAGAGCTTCCAAGAGTTAAAGGACAAGTTAACTTCGACTAGTTTTGACTCTTCATGAAGGAACCGAGGGGTACATCATATATTATGATGCCTCTAGAGTAGGCCTAGGTAACGTACTAATGCAGCACAGGAAGGTTATTTAATATGCTTCAAGGAAGCCAAGGAAACATGAGCGAAATTATCGAACTCATGATCTGGAGCTAGCAACTGTCATTTTTGCTCTAAAGATATGGTGTCACTATATGTACAGAGTTCATGTTGACATTTTCACTGGTCAAAAGAGCTTGTAGTATATATTCAAGCAAAAATAGTCAAATTTGAGAAAATGGAGGTTTCTCGAACTGTTAAAAAGGACTATGATGTTGACATTTTGTATCATCCCGAGAAAGAAAAACGTAGTAGCCGATGCGTTAAGTTGAAAATCCATGGGCACTCTAAAATATGAAGAAAACAAAATAAGTTAGAAATGACTAAAGACTTGCACCGGTTGGCTGTTTTAAGTGTGTGGTTGCTTGATACTGGTGACGAAAGAGCCATATTTAAGAATACTGTTGAATCCTTGTTGGTAGCCAAAGTAAAGGCATGGAAATTTGATGACCCAGCTTGGTGAAGATAAGAGAAAGAATCCTCATTAAAAAGAAGCAAGCGTTCGAGTTATCCAAGGACATGGTCCTTAAATACAAGGATTGGATATGTGTACCTGATGTTGGGGGACTCCGAGATTAGATCGTGGAGGAAGTTTACCAATCCCAGTATTGCGTTCATCCGGGGTCAACCAAGACATATCATGATCTTTGATAGTTATACTGGTGGAACGTCATGAAGAGGGACAATGCTAGATATGTTGCTCTGCGTCCAAATTGCCAACAAGTTAATGTTGAGCATCAGAGACCGGGAGGGTTGCTGCAAACTATGGAAATTCCAACCTGGAAATATGAAGTAATCAATGTGGATTTCGTTACCGGACTACCACAATTGCGCCAAAGATCTAATTCCATATGGGTTATCGTGGATCGACGCACCAAATTAGCTCATTTCCTACCAGTAAAGACAACTTTCTCGTCCAAGGATTACAATAAGTTTTATATCAAGGAAATAGTTCGACTTCATGGAGTTCAGGTCTCTACTATATCATATAGGTGCCTAGTTTACAACTAACTTCTAGAAATCTTTCCAAAAAGGTTGGGAATGAGGATCATCCTTAGAGAAACCTTTCATTCACAAACAGGGGGTCAGGTTAAGTGCGCATCTAAATGCTCGAGAACATGTTATGAGCCTGTATTTTAGACTTCAAGGGAAATTGGGAGGATCGTCTACCACTCATCAAATTTGGTTATAACAACAGTTATCATGCCAGCATTCAGATGGAACTGTATGAGGCCCTATACAGACGAAAGTGTAAATCTCCTATCAGCTGGTTTGAAGTGGGTGAAACAAAGTTATTGAGTCTTGAGTTGGTGCAACAAGATGAAAAAATGTGAAGACAATTCAGGATTGATTATTGACCGCTTAGAGCAGGTAAAAATATTCTCAGACAAATGGCAACGAGATATGAAGTTTGTTGAGGGAGATATGTATTCTTGAAGGTATCGCCCATGATAGGCAAAATGAGATTTGGGAAAAGAGGCATCGAGTCATTCAGAAGGTCGATCAAGTGGCATATAAGCTTGAATCCTGAAGGAAGTGCATCTGGTATTCCATGTGTCTCCGCTTTGAAAATTCTTGAGTGGTCCCTCATTTGTTATCCATGTTGGAGATATTCAAGTCATAGAAGGCCTAACCTACGATGAAATTCCGGTGGCTATCCTGAATTGAGCGATATATAATGAGAGGCTATCGAGACCTTATGTGGTCGGGTATGATCGAGTCCACTACGAGGCCAAGTATGGAGCGATGAAATGTGCCCCAAAGAGTGGCTGAAAGTATGTTTACATATATTTATTATAATTATTTTATGGTCCCAGATGGCTTGCTTGGTTTTACAATAGTTGCACACATTTATGATCCATGGTTTATAGTTTCCATAGTTTATACCCCCGGGTGAATTGTCCCTAGTAACCAGGTTTTGAAAGAGTACTCATATCTCTTACATTAAGACACTGAATTTACGTGTTCTCTTAGTCTTACATGCTCAGTACATTTTCGTATTGACGGCCTTTTCTATTGGGACGCTGTGTTTATGCCCACAAGTGTAGATAGACCCGGTGATGGTCCTCCCTAGTAGGATGTTGTTCAAGATGATTTGGTTGTTTCTCTCTACTCCTTTGAAGTAGTTGTTCAAAGGGTCGATAGGTACTAGCGTCACGACCCAAAAATCTATTAAGGTCGTGATAGTGCCGGAAACCATCGCCAGGCAAGCCAATCATTAATTAGTTGAAATAAATTCATGTTTTAACATTTTTGAAATCATTACCTTTAACTTATTATGTAATAACTAAACAAACATCCGTTAAGAAAATACGATGGTTTAAATATTCTATTTTAGCAAATATATCTCAAACACATCCCAGAACCCGGTGTCACAAGTGCATGAGCAGTTTCTAAGAATTTATACAAACATTACAAAGCTCGTCCAAGATACAAATTGGACAATGAAATTTAAAATAAAATGAATACAATATGAGGGAGACTCTATCAGCTGTGGATCGCCTTCGGATGATCCAACTCGCCTATGTCTCCAAACCAGCCACATCGCTGTGAATGTACATGTGCAATAAAAATGAACATCACGTGTATCATGAGTACGAAAAAAACGTGTACTCGGTAAGTATCCCGCCTAACCTCAGAGAGGTAGTGACCAGGGGTCGATTTGACACATGCTAAAGGTCAATTTAGTATAATCAAGTGAGACACTAAGCATGTATGTCATAGTCAATTTATTAAAATCAAGGATAAATAATATCAACTCCTTCCAATTTTAACACTTTAAATCTTCGTCATTTCAATAACAAATAATCAAACATGGGTGATTTAATCAATTAACCAATAATCAACGGGAAAGAACAACTTCTTCCAAAGTTTTAATAACTTTAAATCTCTGTCATTTCATTTGACAACTTAAAATTTCCAGCGCAGTAATCACGCAAAATCACATCAAATACGCAGTAAATATCATGTGCAAGCAATGCCGAGGGTCGAACAGCTCGAACCATTGATGCATCTATCTTCCCCGCTCGCGAATCGATCATGCGACGCGGTTATACATAAATACAGGGTTATCCTGCTCGCGAATCATACATGCGACTCAGGCACCCATAGATACACATATTCACACAATAAGTCCACGTTTTTATCAAGAAATCAGTTACTCGGGAAAGTGGTAAAATTCTTCTTAAAGGAACATGAAAAGAGCTTTTAAATCTTTTTTTTGAAACTCAATTGCCAAGTTTAATAATATTCAATAATATAACATTATCAGGAATACAATTATCCACGGAGGAATCAATTCTCTTTCTAAATGATTAAGAAAGGTACACTCTAGTATTTTTAGGGAATAAATTACCGATTCAATAGCATTAATAGTCTAATATTATTGCTAGTATCATATGTACAACACGTAAGGCATGCTAGTGGGTACTAGACTACCCGGACATGGCATAATAGTAGCTATGCACGGAGTCCCGTCACTTCATGCGTACGTAGCCCCGCAGATAGTAGCACATTTAATTAGTTCACCTAGGGGGACAATTCCCCTTCACAAAGTTAGAAAGGAGACTTACCTCGCTCCAAAATTCCATAACCGACTTCCAAGCCTTTCCGACGACTCCAATTGATGCACAACGCCCCAAAACTACCAAATAACGGGCAAGCAATGAAAATTCATTCTAATACTCGTAACAAATTCAAATTATATACTTCCCCAACTCTGCTGAGTGAATTGACGAAAATGCCCTCGAGCCCTACCCATAGTCTTACTAACTCAAATATATAATTTACTCTAAATTCCATGCTCAAATTCGTGGTAGAAATCCAAAATAAAATTTCTAGGTTTTCTTCCAAAAACCCCATTTCCCTACTAATTTCCATGTTCAAATTCACGTATAATCCTTGTATCTAACTCAAAAAATGGGAGGAATTTACTTACCTTGTAATGCATGATGAAAATCCCCCTTTGAAGCCTTCCAAAATTCGCCCACACCAAGTGAAAAATGAAGAAATGGCAAAGAAATCCCGATTTTAAAACATTCTGCCCAGGCCAATTTTCGCACCTACGATCCCAATCTCACACCTGCGCTTCCGCATGTGCGCCCAAACTTCCGCACCTGCGGCTTCCTCAGCCCCAACCAAACTTCGCACCTGCGCCACATTGTCCGCATATGCGCCTTCGCAGGTGCGGAAATTGCATCGCACCTGTGCTCCCAGCCAAGCCATCCAAATATCACACCTGCAGTGCCAAAGTCGCACCTGCGCTTAGTAGGTGCGGTCACACCAGATGACAGCAACTTCAGCCCTTCTTCAAGTTCCAACCTTGATCCGTTAACCACCTGGAATCCACCCGAGGCCCCCGGGACCCCGTCCCATTACACCAGCTTATTCCAAACGTAATGCGGATTTACTCGAGGCCTTAAATCACATCAAACAACATCGAAACCACGGATCGCACTAAAATTCAAACTTTAAGACTTGAAATTTCAAACTTCCACATCTGATACCGAAACCTATCAAATCACGTCCGATTGACCCCAAATTTTGCACACAAGTCATATTCGACATTACGGACCTGCCCCAACTTTTGGAATTGCATTCCGACCCTAATATCAAAATTTCCACTTCCGGTCGGATTCCTCAAAACCTTGAAATTTTTATCTTTAGCCAAATGACTTCAAAATGACCTACGGACATCCGAATTCACTTCCGA
Source organism: Nicotiana paniculata (assembly GCA_005239505.1). Taxonomy (NCBI): domain Eukaryota; kingdom Viridiplantae; phylum Streptophyta; class Magnoliopsida; order Solanales; family Solanaceae; genus Nicotiana; species Nicotiana paniculata. Next base: position 106,445 of record ML324820.1, on the reverse strand, counting down.
TCGCTCTCCCAACTCCAGAATCAACATACGAAGCTATTCCCAGGCTCGGAATCTCAAAGGGACATCAATAACACTGAAATGCCTTACGACCCAAACTTAGGAAATTTCTTCAAAATGCTGACTTCGACAATATGCGCCTAAACGCTCCCGGGTTATCCAAAACTCGATCCGAACATACGCCGAAGTCTGAAATCATCATACGAACCTGCAAGAACCTTCAAATCCTGATTCGGAGGTCGTTTACTCAAAATTCCAATCTTAGTTGATTTCTCCAACTTAAGGCTTCTGAAATGAGAATTGTTTTTCCAAATTAACTCTAAATGTCACGAAATTCAACACCGACCACGCCCATGAGTCATAATACCTAAAATGGAGCTGCTCATGTCTTCAAATCGCTGAACGACATGCTAGAGCTCAAAATGATCGGTGGGGTCGTTACATTCTCCCCACTTAAACAGACGTTCATCCTCGAACGTGCCAAGAACTACTCTGGAGTTGTCTGAAATAACTATATAACACCTCGCGCACCTGCCCGTGCTACCACAACTCAGTTGAGTACATTAGCTTGATAAAATCTGAAGATTTCTTCTTTTATCTGTATAATAAGCTTAGAATCTAGTTCCAACACTTGAAATTCTCTGTCAGGCCTACTTCTAATATATAATTCACCATATCAACTACCACACGACATACCAGAACATGACATCATACCTTTGCTGAATTAACACTATGCACCGCATAATTCATCATCTGACCACAATGACACTCCCTGCACCTTAATAGCCAAGATTTCACGAATCTGATGCTCCCAATGCACCTCATGATATGTATATACATCCTACTATAATGCTGGCGATACCACCACAACGGAGGAGATGTGTAAAAATTCATAACCAACTGCAGAGTTAACAAATCATTGAATATCTCCTCTTGACTAGAATCATCACCTCATTACAAACCAATAAGGGTAACTTTCCTTTAATGTATTTCACATAATCTTATCGCACTGATCCTTGATCCAATAACCTCGTCTCACCCAGTATGAACTGTTGAGACAACAAATCACCCCAAACATGACCAACAGTCTCACATGATACCACAACGCGCCAATAGGCCATAACTCGAACATGATAAATAAAGGAATGACTCAGGAAGGGACTACTCGACTCACGCAACTAATATGAACTTTCTTAGAAAATAGAAAGTAAAACACAAGAAAATAAATATAGGAACCCGACTCATCATCACATTGTTGTAACGTGCAACCCGATCCAAATAACACACCCGTGGCGACGTGCCACCCGATCCACACATAAAATTCACATAAGGAAATATACACGGAGCTGAATGTCTCACTGCTACAATTTACTGAATATCGGTCACAAGCACGCTAAGTGAATAATACCATCCTGGGGAGACTGATAAAGTCGTATGCTACAAAACTCAAGCACAAGTGAGGTGCGATATATATATATATATATACACTCTGGATCTCAAGAGCTATCCTGCTCACATAAAATCACCACTACGCGGGACCTCAACACATAAGAAATTATCAAGCCGTTTCACGACTCACACGACACAATCATAATATTACATGAATTTGACGAAGACGGAACAATCACCTGATATTCCTACACCCCTCCTTGAGAAGCGGTATACTGAAAGGAACACATCTGCCTCACATGAAGCCCATAATCCTGTTTAAATCCATTCATACTTCAATCCGGTTCTGCTTGCAATGAACCAGGCTGATAGCCTTACCTAGGTCCATATTAACCCACTTCCTCTCATAATACGCGAGAACAAGTATCATAGACGGGACAAACAACCCACAATCCACAACCAAATGAACCAGAAGCCTTCTAGGCATAAATTCTCAAATAAGGAATATCACACTTCTTTATACTTGGTCCAAATCTTCAATCCATTAAGTGATTACATGTCATACTCATACAATCTTCCCGTGGTCACGCTCCCACGACTTTCCACACAAGGTAGCAAATCTGCACATCCTCCACTGGCCACACTAACGCTGTAAACCAAATCAAGAACCCATAACTAGGATGCAAAGCCTTTTCCACTAAATATCGCCCAGGTGACACTGAAGATAACACCAGCTTACTCTGGACTTTCAAACCACTTTTTCTTGCTCATCCGAGCTCATGACATCCTTGTTAACACTGAACTGCAATCTCGATTCTTTACTTCCAGTTACATACTGCTTACCGCATCTAACATGCCATTATGAGATTGCGCAAAAATTCCATCATAACCTCTAAACCACTATTAGGGTGAACACTTCATCATATAGAAACCTTTTACTTACCTTAATCAAGAGAACAATAACAATACTCGAGTGAATTCTCACAATCACCCAACATGCAAATCCTTAGGTAGTGATCTAAACCACCATAAAATTTTTGGAACCCGCCTACACCTGAAAGGCCATAGCACTCGAATTATCTAACATGATATTACGACGGCCGACAAGCCTCACACGCATCTGCACAAACCATATACATAACTCAATCACACAGAAGGAACTGATCATTGTCGTAAGTGTTCCATTTCAACCATGGCTAACCACTCTATCTTCTTTTGATCATCTTCAATTGCCTCAGGAATAATAGTAACTTCCTTCAACTCATAGAAAACTCAATTCTCACTTATTCCGAGAGACCTTGATTAACGAGACCATGGTGCCTAAATCCCGCAACCCGTCTCATACCCTCCTGATAATCTTTCTACAACCTGGAGTTTATATCTCTCACTCCTCCAATACTATACTGCACGCTGAAAATAACATAGAACACTCCGATTATTTTCCGTTTCTCAGGAATTATACTGCAAAAGCTTGACTCTTAATCATACTGCTGCCTGAAACCCTTAAACACTGCTTTCTTAACTTTTGAATTTATTAGGACCACTATTGAGAGTCACCCACTCTGACTGTCCTCAAATACAATCAACTCCAAGGATCTTCTAGCACATGAACACCCTTTTCAATGAAACACGTGACTGAGTCACTACCCTTTCAACTCGCATATGCCTTAAGCATAAATTCCGAATCTTTCCAAGCCTAACCCTGGTTCAATAGGACCCACTTTTGCACACATTCATCAAATCCCACGCACGATCACCATTTTACTCCTTTCCCTTTAGCTGAAATAACTTGCCAACACGCTGACAATCCGCAACCCTATGATAACACAATCCTATAACCTAACTACAGGTGGTGGGACTCCCCCACTTAGCCCGAAGCTACTCCGTGCACCACTCTAGAACCTGTTGAGATCCTTTCTCCTTTGTTAACATGATTTTTCTTAACCAATCCCTCCAACTCTTTCGAATTCCCCTGTCCGCATTCCCTAAATACTCAAATTCTCTAGCATCATTCACACATGCTGCCTCCTACCGAATAGCCAGTAGAGTCCCTCACAGACACTTTCCAACCACACAACCGCTAACCTACTCACATGAGATAACCCACCTGTGGAAATCACCAATTGACCCCTTCCAACGACGTTGTACTGCACACTCTCTACAACATCAATACCCTATCCTGCGCCCTTCTTCCTCTACCAACTTTACTAGTCCGCCCGCTCCTCATAGACATCTATTAAATGCACTACAGTATCTTCAAATTCACCGCCACATTGTGTCCTTCTTAATTCCTAGCAACTCCTCCATGTTGTATCTAAACTTCTGCCAAAATAACCCATATTTCAACTTAAGCTCGTAGACCCAATTGCCATCCACTAAAACTCTCAAACTCTCCCTCAAGATAGGCAGATGTCTTACCACTGAACTCATGTGCTATGCTACCACTCTCCCACTCTCCCACTTGTTAATCTCATTCCTTTAAGCACTACCTGAACTCTTTTCCTTACGCCTGGCCTTTTAGAAATTTAGCCGCCGCCTGACAATTCTCACATGTCTTCCTTCGTCGTATGCTGTCCAATTTAATATCATTCTCTGCAGATCTTACACCAGTAGATCACCACGACTTCAAACTCTCCGAGGATCATCTTTCTGGAGCTGCCTTCATTAGAAATAACTATTCTGTCCTGAACCACCAAGCACCACGATCTCTAACAACCACTTCTTCAATACTACTTCACAACACTCTGACCCAATGCAACCGAAGAAACCATAGCACCAACAGAGTTAACACATTCCATACGTTCAATTACGACGATTTCATATCACAGGTGAATATCCCACCTTACTTGAAAACACCAACTCTTACTGCTTTATCAATCCAAAACCTGACCATTTATAGTCCAAATGCCTTTCCTCTACCGGAACTAAAATGCCAAAATCTAGAAATCAGGCCCTGAGAAGACCTCCCTTCAAGCCATTCATCACCCCCAACATATGGGCAAGTATTCCACCATCACACTCATATCGCACGATAACCAATTGTAAGCACCATAACTATCTGAGCATAACCTCAAGGCTCTCAGAACACAGCTACTGAGCTGAAACAACATATTATCCTTCTGCAGGGCCATAACAACAGCTCCAACCAATTACACATGGAAAACATCTCGCATCATATCCGTAGCACCATTTCAATTCCTCAAATCCCCGATTCATAGAAAGTGCTTCGCGACGTGTAAGATTGAGTAGGAATAAACATAGGCATAAGCTTTAAAGGAATCAAATCGCACGATGAGGAATCAAAAAGGGAAGTACTCCTAACAACCCTGTAGCCTCTCGAACATAAGTACAAACGTCTCCGTACCGATCCGCAAGACTCTACTAGACTTGCTCATGACTCGTGAGACCTAAGGGGACCTAGTGCTCTGATACCATGTTGTCACGATCCAAAAATCTATTAAGGTTGTGATGGGGCCGGGCACCATCTTCAGGCAAGCCAATCACTAATTAGCTTAAATAAATTCCTGTTTTAACATTTTTGAAATCATTACCTTTAACTTATTACGTAATAACTAAACTAAAATCCGTTAAGCAAATACGATAGTTTAAATATTCCATTTTAGCAAATATATCCCCGACACATCCCAGAACCCGGTGTCACAAGTGCATGAGCAATTTTTAAAAATTTATATCATTACAAAACTTGTCCGACATACAAATTTGACAAGAAATTTTAAAAAAAATGAATACAATACGAGGGAGACTCTGTCAGTTGCGGATCACCTCCGAATGATGCAGCTCGCCTAAGTCTCTAAACCAACCACATCGTTGTGAAAGTACCTGTGCAATAAAAATACACAGCAAGTGTAGCATGAGTACGAAAACGTGTACTCAGTAGGTATCCCGCCTAACCTCAGAGAGGTAGTGACGAGGGGTCGATTTTACACTTGATAAAGATCAATTTAGTATAATCAAGTGAGAAACTAAGCATGAATGTCATAGGCAATTTATTAAAATCAGGGATAAGTAATATCAACTCCTTCCACATTTAACAGATTATATCTTCGTCATTTCAATAAGAAATAATCAAACATGGATCATTTAATCAATTAACCAATAATCAACATGAAAGAACAACTTCTTCCAAAGTTTTAATAACGTTAAATCTCTGTCATTTCAGTTGACAACTTAAAATTTCCAGGTCAGTAATCAGGAAAAATCACAGCAAATACGCAGTAAATATCATGTGCAAGCAATGCTGAGGGTCGAACGACGTGGACCAACAATAATAGACTCTGCACTGCCAAGGGTTGAACGACTCGAACTATAGATGCATCTATCTTCCCCGCTCGCGAATCGATCATGCGATGCGGTTATACATAAATACAGGGTTATCCTGCTCGCGAATCATACATGCGACTCAGGCACCCATAGATACACATATTCACACAATAAGTCCACATTTTTATCAAGAAATCAGTTACTCAGGGAAGTGGTAAAATTCTTCTTAAAGGAAGACGAAAATAGCTTTTAAATCTTTGTTTTGAAACTCATTTTCCAATTTTAATAATATTCAATAATATAACATTATCAGGAATACAATTATCCACGGAGGAATCAATTCTCTTTCTAAATGATTAAGAAAGGTACACTCTAGTCTTTTTAGGGAATAAATTACCGATTCAATAGCATTAATAGTCTAATATTATTGGCAGTATCATATCTACAACACGTAAGGCATGGTAGTGGGCCCTACACTACCCGGACATGGCATAATAGTAGCTACGCACGGACTCCCGTCACTTCGTGCGTACGTAGCCCCGCAGATAGTAGCACATTTAATTAGTTCACCTAAGGGGATAATTCCCTCTCACAAAGTTAGAAATGAGACTTACCTCGCTCCGAAATTCCATAACCGGCTTCCAAGCCCTTCCGACGACTCCAATGGATGCACAATGCCCCAAAACTACCAAATAACGGGCAAGCAATAAAAATTCATTCTAATACTAGTAACAAATTCAAATTATATACTTTCACAACTCTGCTTAGTGAATTGACCAAAATGCCCTCGGGCCCACGTGCCCGGATTCCGAAATTTCTCATACATATACCCTACCCATAGTCTTACTAACTCAAATATACGATATACACTAAATTCCATGCTCAAATTCGTGGTAGAAATTCAAAATAAAATTTTTAGGTTTTCTTCAAAAAATACCATTTCCCTACTAATTTCCATGTTCAAATTCATGTATAATCCTTGTATCTAACTCAAAAAATGTGAGGAATTTACTTAACTTGTAATGCATGATGAAAATCCCCCTTTGAAGCCTTCCAAAATTCGCCCACACCAAGTGAAAAATGAAGAAATGGCCAGGAAATCCAGTTTTAAAACATTTTTCCAGGCCAATTTTCTCACCTGCGATCCCAATCTCGCACATGCGCTTCCGCATGTGCGCCCAAACTTCCGCACCTGCGGCTTCCTCAGCCCCAGCCAAACTTCACACATGTGCCACACTATCTGCATATGCGCCTTCGCAGGTGCGGAAATTGCGTCGCACCTGCGCTTCCAGTCAAACCAGATCACGGAAACTTCAGCCCTTCTTCAAACTCCAAACTTGATCCATTAGCCACCCGGAATCCACCCGAGGCCCCCGGGACTCTTTCCGATTACACCAGCATGTTTCAAAACATAATGCGGACTTGCTAGAGGCCTCAAATCACATCAAACAATGACGAAACCACGGATCACACTAAAATTCAAACTTTAAGAACTTGAAATTTCAAACTTCCACATCAGATGCCGAAACCTATCAAATCACGTCCGATTGACCCAAAATTTTGCACACAAGTCATATTTGGCATTACGGACCTGCTCCAACTTCCAGAATCACATTCCGACCCTGATATCAAAATTTTCACTTCCGGTCGGATTCCTCAAAACCTTCAAATTTCTATCTTTAGCCAAATGACTTCAAAATGAACTACGGACATCCGAAATCACTTCCAATCGCGCCCACAACTCCAGAATCACCATACAAAGCTATTCTCAGGCTCAGAATCCCAAACGGATATTAATAACACTGAAATAACTTACAGCCCAAACTTAGGAAATTTCTTCAATATGTTGACTTCCACAATATGTGCCGAAACGCTCCTTGGTTATCCAAAACCCGATCCGGACATATGCCCAAGTCTGAAATCATCATATGGACCTGTAGGAACCTTCAAATCCAAATTCAAAGGTCGTTTACTCAAAATTCCAATCTTAGTTGATTTCTCCAACTTAAGGCTTCTAAAATGAGAATTTTCGTTCCAATTAACTCTAAACTTCCCGAAATTCAACTTCGACCATGCCCACGAGTCATAATACCTGAAATGGAGCTGCTCATGACTTCAAACCACTAAACGACATGCTAGAGCTCAAAACGACCGATCGGGTCGTTACAATTGGAGCTCGTGTTCAAAATATTTTGGGTAAGGTGGGGCCCTGTACCGACCAAGTTGTGTAGAAGTAAAAAATTTTTGAATTCTCTTAGAGGCTTACAGACTAGAGTTTGTTGAATATAATAAGGTAGAAGTAGGACTCTGTTACAGTCATAAATATGTATGGAAGATTAATGTTTCTGTTTCTAATCAGTTGAACACGTTATAGTTTTGGTGCTGTTACTTGGAGGCCTCAACGACTCGGTTTGATGTATAATAGGATCATAATAATAGACGTTGATTCGCACAGGATTTCGGGCATCGTGTGTCAGTCGCACCTCCTAAGGTTGGGGTGTGACAAATATATTCATGTTCCATGCATTCAGGAGCCATTTAGTTTCTTCTTCTTCTTCTTCTTCTTCTTCTTCTTCTTCTTATTATTATTATTATTATTATTATTTTTATTATTATAATTATTATTGTTATTATTATTATTACTTGTAAAACACTTATTGTATGTTGTGCTTTGGTTTCTATAATGACCCAACCGATTGTTTTGAGCCATAGCGCATTGTTCGGTGCTTTGAGCCAATGAGTAGTTTTACTTCAGGTATTATGACTTGCACGTATGGTCGGGATTGGATTTCGGGAAGTTCAGAATTGATTTGGAAGAAAAATTCTGATTTTGGAAGCTTTAAGTTGGAAGAATTGACTAAGGTTTAACATTTGAGTAAACGACCTCAGGTTGGTGTGGTTGGACGCGTCCCGAGGTCCTTGGGTGTGTTTCGGGGTAGTTTCAGATCAATTTGAGTTGTTTTTGGAACTGTTGTTGCTGGTTCTAGTGTTGTTCTTCGCGAAAGCAAAGGGAGTCCCGCGTTCGTGAAGAAGGGATTTTGGGCTGCTGTTTTTTTTCATCGCGAACTCATCACAGGGGCCGCAAACGCAAGAGTGAGCCTGGAACAGCCTACACGAACGCGAGTGTACTGTCGTGAATGCGTGGAAGGAAGAGGGAGCGAGGCCTGGAGCTGTTGGCATTCGCGAATGCGGCTAGTGGAACAGAAACATGAAGGGTAATGGTCACAAAGGTTCGCGAACGCGAAGAAGGGGGCGACTGTGCTGAGTAGAATGTTTTCAAGCGAGATTTAGCTTATTTCACTCATTTCTCTCTTGCTTTGCGCGATTTTGGAGAGGCTTCAAGGGGAGATTTTCATCATCTATGCTAAGGTATACGATTCCCACCTATTGCAAGTTAAATACTTGGATTATACATATATTTTTACATAGAATTCATGGAAAATTAGTTGAAATTTGTGATTGTGAAGAAAAACCTAGAAATTGATATTTTTGGATTTTGACCACGAAATTGGGCATTGAATTGGAAATAAATTATATATTTAAGTTCGTGATATTATGGGTAATGTTTGTCTTCGAAAATTTTCAGAATCCGGGCACGTGGGCCCGAGGGTTACTTTATCGACTTTTCGAGCGGAATTGGGAATTTGTCTAAATTGATTTGTTATGAGTAATAGAGTATATTTTTATTTGTTTGCATATTGTTTGACTAGTTTTGGAGAGACGGTAATCAGCATGAGGTGTTAGAGGGGTTTTGGAGCCGGTTATGGAACTTCAAAGCGAGGTAAGTCTCCTGTCTAACTCTGTGAGAGGGAAATTACCCCTATGTGTTGTAATTTATATTTTCTACTTGTTGTGGGGACTACATATCCATGAGGTTACGAGAGTCCGTAGGTTGTTGGATTCATGTTATTGCCCGGGTAGACTTAGGTTCACACCAAGTTGTACATGTACTATAAGGACTATCCTTGCTCATTTAATTCTCTTATTTTGCGATACGACTTGACACCAGACATGCATAGAGTGATAGACTTGCTATTGTAGAGATTTCGCGAGTTTCATGATCTGCCACGAAATAATGGTGTTCCTCCTACGAATTTCTCACGCGTTATGCATTTTCATCGAACGATGTTCTTTAAAAACTATAACTCACATGTTTATTCATGAGTGGGGGTCAAGGACCCGTTTAAGCTTCTAATTCTAATGGGATCAGGCCGTTCCCCTCAGCAGGATTTATGTACCACACTCTCAAGGGTGCGGTTCGTTCACCTCGGCAGTTTGATAGATACATCTATGGTTCGTGTCGTTCGACCCTCGGCAGTGCACAGATTATGATGGGATTGGATCGTACGCCTCGACATTTCTATAAAATATTCTCATGAAATCATGCGTAATATTTGGCAAGAAGCCAATGTATCTGTGAGTTCATCCTGATTTGAATTATAACAACCTATTTGGTGAGGTCCATATATATATATATATATATATATATATATATATATATATATATATATATATATATATCTTTGTGTGTGTGCTTCGGTTGAGGAGGAATTGGCTAATTAAGGGCTCGATTTTATTGTAAAGAGGAGAATTGTACCACATATTTACACTTGTTTATTTCATTTATTTACTATGCCTCGAATTTCTTCAGCTTACCGCGAGCTGCATTTCATGTTATGGTCCGCAGCCGGCAGAGTCTCCTTCAGAGTTATTTATATTTTTCCTGTCTAATTTGTACTTCCGATAGATGATGTATTTTATTTTACTTCCTAGTTGATACTCATGCACTTGTGACATCGGGTTTTGGGGGTGCTTAGGGGTTATCCATTAATGTAGTTGCGAAAAAATACTTTCATTCACTTTGCAAATCCCATTTTTTACTATGTAATTGAAGAAAATTATGATTTCAAATGCTAATATGAGTAATTAAAATAATCATTTAATTTTGGCTTGCCTGACATCAGTGTTAGGCGCCATCACGACCTTTAATGGATTTTGGGTCGTGACAGTTTCTTCTTCTTCTTCTTCTTAGTTGAAAAATGAGTTTGTTAGATTTGTTGTTGTTTTGATAATTTGATGATTGGGGTTTGTTAAAAAAAAGAGGCAATCCGGGGTACAAAGAATCACACATTCACCCAAGGTCCCGTGAAGAGTCGCACCCAAGTGATGTGATGCAGACAGCCTACCCTAATGCAAGCATTAGTGGCTGTTCCACGGCTCAAACCTATGACCTATAAGCCACAGGGAGACAACTTTATAGTTGCTCCAAGGTCTCCTTCATGATTTGGGTTTATTCCTTATGATATTTAAAGTTATGTTTCAAATTTGAGCTTATTTGGAGTAACTTTGAGCGTTGAATCGTGTGTTGGATTATTGCAATATGAAGAACAAGTTTATTTTTTAAAAATTAAGATCTAATTTATTATGTCACATTGAAGAGGTAGAACTACTTTAGGTTGGAATTTCTTGAAGTTGCATTAAAAGGATAGAAGAGCTTAAATCTGATTTCTGAAGTTCATTGAAGAGATAGAACTCCATACTTAAGATTGAATTTTTCTGAAATTTCATAATAGAAGAACTTCAAATCCACTTCTGAAGTTGCATTGAATAAATAGAACTACTTAAGGTTCTATTTTCTTAAGCTTCATTGGAAATATAGAAGAACTTCATATCTAATTCTGAAACTGCATTGAAGAGATAGAAAAAATTATTAACCTCGCCGAATAAATTTTAATATTTTGTACAATGTGAGTATAAACATTCATGCCGGATTTAGAAGTATTTGGAAAAGGCCTAAATCCCAAGAAAATGTGTTTCAACTCCATTCTTTTTCTTGTGCAGACAAAACTAGTTTAAAGTAGGGATTTTTTTTATTCCTATTTAATATTTGAAACTTATTTACCAAAATTATCCTAATTTTGTATATTACCCGCCCTAAACAAGGGTCTCTTATAATTTATATACAATCTATTATAAGTGCCTTAAATTGAAGGATCCAATTATAATCCTTTCCTTTTATCTCTCCTCTCTTATTTCCATTAGTACCTTAACTATAGTATAGCAATTCCAATAATGTGGACCCACAGTGACGTAAAATAGTTTAAGACATAATTGAGAACAAAATCTCATAAAACTATTTTAATAGCTTGAACCATAAAGCAGCGCAAAACTAAAGCGATAGAGACATCGACGATAGACAGCACCTAAATTAGACAAGTGAAAGCTAGAATATTCAAATTTGATACATCTACAAAAATATATAAACTAAAAACAAATTTTATACAATTAATTATATAGTATACAACTTATTTATAACTTATCTAAAACTTTCATACATCATTTTTACCTAGATAAAAATAACTACATCATCAAACAACTTAAATATAATTTCTTACAAATTTTATACAAATATGTCTTTTGTATGTATTTTGTATATGATTTGCATATATTTTGTATGTGGTGTGTTCTTATTCTTCTCTGAAATTCTAACAAAAGTTTACCTCTCTTAATACAATTTTGATACATATCAACCACTTTATGTGAAAAGAAGTATTTATAACCTAAATACAAATTTTATACAACGATTCTCATATATTATGGAACTATTTTTCAAATTTAATACAATATTCAAAAAAAAAAAATATATAAATACAACAAAACATAACTTAAATACAATTTACATACAATTATAATAAATACATCTTCGAGTTTCAATTTGAAAATTCATTTCAAATCAACTCTAATCTTCAACAAACACCCTAAAAATTGATATATAAAGTCCAAATAATATTTTAGTTCGTTTGCAACAACGACCAATCAAAATAAGGCTAGGTGGTCAGATAAACAAAGTCGAAGAGGTTCATTATAACACAAATGAGAATTGGTACAAATCTTTAAGGACTATATGGATACAACTACAATGTTCTATATTAAACGACTAAGTGTGAGTATCAAGTATATAAAGGAGGGGGTACTAAGTTTTTTAGCCTAAAGGATCACTCCGTGCAACATAAATAATACTTCGCAACTCCTTTTAGATAAGAGTTTCTCATATTATTCAGCAAGCACAAACTATCATCTCCTGCTACCCGATTACTATGTTGAAGTTGTTTACCTAAAGCGTTCTACTTAGATCTAGGTTGTGTCCTATGCGTGCACTACTCGTCCCATGCCTATGGTCCAGGAGGCTTTGGACCTCTATTTGCGTGGTTCTAGACTTACTTAGGTTGCTCAAAATGATAAAACTAATCGCGCCTATAAAACAAATAAGATTGCAAATTATAGCAAAAAGTGGCTCATATTAGCCTCCACACATAAACAAAGAAGCACGTAGACTAACTTTTAGGTTTAAGTAGTGGAACATTTCAAACTTAAGACTTAGAATCCTTTGGTCCTATTGGCATGATCTCTATGTGATTCCAGTATCAAACAGGTAATGTTGCATTTTTAGCCTAATGTACGTACATGTTAAATCATTATAAATACTATAAGCATGGTTTCTAAGTGATTTTGATTTCTAGTAATACATAGACAGCATAGTAACTGTTGGATTAATGCGTAGGCAAATTGAATGTTGCAAGTACTATTGTCATGATATCTAATCGTTTTTGCTTAAAAATTTAGTGAAAACAGTCTTAGTTCTAAATTACTAATGTTGGTTTTATAAGCATGCATCTTAACAGGTGACAGTGTAATAGAAAACAACGGGAATGGTCAATTAGAGTATTAGAACACTATTGCCATGATATCTTGATGAGCAGTACATTGAAATAATAGAAGTAATTTATAGACGGATTATTTGAAGTCCTATAGGTATGGTATCTAGGTAAGTGAAAAATATTGCATTTGTTGCACCCTATAGACATATTTTCTAAGAGTGTTTAATAGCAAACATGGAACAAGCGTAGCACATATCAGAACTAACATGTTTGACAAGTTAAGTGAAGTGTGTGCATGACTTATATAGAAATTTCAACATAAGAGCCTAATGAGGACAACTAATCTGCAAGGCTTAGCATGTGAACTGTTCAGGTAAATACCAACCATCACACAAGGTTTTACATTCAACAGATGAGCATTCCTAAAGCAAACATGCATCACACGAAGAAAGATGGAATAGACTAGGCATATGTCGAATTTCACCCTAGGAGCGTGAAATGATCAGTGAGCACACGAAAGCAAAGCAATAAGTTTTCCTAAGAATTGTAATAGTATTGGCATATAGAATTCATATAACAACCAGTTTAGAGAAGTGGCAGTTTGTGCATGAAAGTCTTAGCAAAGACACACTCCAATGGGTTCTAAGCATGCATTGATCCCCTAATAGGATCTAAGTCATGACAAACAACAGACCGGCCTTAAACATGAAGGTGAGCAATTAATCAAGCTAGACACTTATAAAAGGCATGCACTAAGGTTGTCATGTTAAGCTAAGCACTTAGACATTATTGTTGCAAAACTTGCAGAGAAATAGCAAATTACACATAGGAGGATTCAACATGAAGAGAGTAATTTGAGCAAGGACATAGTCTCAAAAGGGTTTTGGGAAAAGCAAGGCAATCATCATGAATCAACTTAGCTATCCTCATGTGAGTTGACATCAAAACTTGCACATGATTGAAGCTAGTCAAACTACAGACTGGTGCTAAAACAGGAAAATTATATACGCAGTAGCATAATATCAAAATTAACTCAAACAAATCCAACCCACACTAATACGCATAACACAAACAAAAGGAGTAAAGTTTCTAGAGGACAGGGCACTAACCAGTTTCAAACAAACGAATAAAGAAAATCTCAACCGGCCAAGAGATCAATTTTGGGATAGTATCGAATAAATGAGAGTGAGGGAATAGTTCTTAAGGCGATTCTAGAAAATATTCAAGTGTCCCAGAAGAAGTGAACGAGTGAGAAGAGTATAGTGAAAGCAATAATAGTCAAAATTAGGTATGTCCTAAGGGGAAACTGGGGAGAGGTTTATATAGTAATAAATCAACACATAAGTAAGGAAATACAGTCAATCGAACATAAACAAGGAAAGCAGAACACGCATAAATCAATTTAGAATCGAATTAAGAGAAGAAACAAGGTAAACCTTAGTTTGAATAGGATTAGAAATTGGCCAGAGATCTTGGTTAATATGAACCTCATAGCCTTTCTATGAACGTACAAGGATAAAATATCGTCCAAATCTTGGAGAATGAAGTCAATCTCCTTTGATTCAAAGACTAATACTATAACGACCCGACCGGTCGTCTTGAGCTCTAGCACGTTGTTCAGCGGTTTGAAGTCATGAGCATCTTTGTTTCAGGTATTATGACTTGTATGTGTGGTCGGAATTGAATTTCGGGAAGTTCGGAATCAAATTGGAAAGAAAATTCTCATTTCAGAAGCCTTAAGTTGGAAGAATCGACTAAGACTAGAATTTGGAGTAAACGACCTTGGAATCAAGATCTGAAGATTCCAGCAGGTTCATATGATGATTTTAGACTGGGGCGTATGTCCGTATCGGGCTTTAGATGACCCGGGAGCGTTTCAGTGTATATTGTGGAAGTTAGCATTTTTGAAGAAATTTCATAAGTCTGGGTTGAAGTACATTTCGGTGTTATTGATGTCCGTTTGGGATTCCGAATCTGGGAATAGCTCCATATGGTGATTATGGAGTTGGGAGTGCGATCAGAAGTGAATTCGAAGGTCCGTAGGTCATTTTGAAGTCATTTGGCTAAAGATAGAAATTTGAAGGTTTTTGAGAAGTTTGACCGAGAGTTTGACTTTTTGATATCAGGGTCGGAATCCAATTCCGAAAGTTGGAATAGGTCCGTAAGGTCGAATATGACTTGTGTGAAAAAATTGTGTTCAATCGTAAGTGATTTGATAGGTTTCGGCATCGGATGTAGAAGTTTTATATTTCAAAGTTCATAAAGCTTGAATTGGAGTGCGATTCATGATTTCGACGTTGTTTGATGTGATTTGAGGCCTCGAGCGAGTTCGTATCATATTTTGGGACATGTTGGTATAATTGGTTAAGGTCCCGAGGGCCTCGAGTGGATTTCGGAAGGTTAACGGAATGAATTTCGGACCAAAGAGTTGCTGAAATATTCTGCAGAAAGCTGTTTTGACAGCAACTAGTGCAATTGCGGAGCTGAATTTGGAAGCTTATATATCGAAATATATAAGGATTATGAAAATGCAAAACACAAAAGTTGTAGCTCTTGATTCTAGTTTCCAGAAAGTTAAACCATTCAAGATTTGGACATTATATCGTAAAGTTATGATCGATTGAAGATAGCTGGTGGAGTAGTTTCGACAGAATTTTTTGATGCATGGAGCTGATTTTAGAAGTTCATATCTAGGAATATGTAAGGATCTATATTATGTAAAACCTACCAAACTAAATATCTTCGAGTCTAGTTTCTAAATCTTCAAACCGTTTGTCATTTGGATATTTCTACAAGGAGTTATGGGCGTTTTAACAAAAGGTGTACAACAAGGGAATATTGTAATAGGATGTACAATCTGCACAGCGCAAGGGAAAACTCGATGAAGCCTGGGAAGATTATTTTAAACACGATTTTTGGCCCATTTCTTTCAATTATCCGCAGGTGCGAAAATGCCTGTGTAGAACAGTATAAAAGGGCCCCCTCCGCGAAATTTATTAGTTTTTCTTCAATTTGCATGCGGGAGGAGTCAATTGAACGTGGTTTTGTGAGAGAATTTCAAGGTGCTTTAGCAAAGGTAAGTTCTTTGATTGTTAATCCCGTTCCTATGCTATTTTATCAAGATTAGGCTTGAAAATTTAAGGATTTGGGTAGGAAAAAGTTGGAAAAATGAGAGGAAAGAATTGGGATTTCTTTTGAGGTTTTGGAATGGAAATTGTGGTCCGATTTTAGTGTTCTTAGTATGTATAGAATCGTGGGAAAACAAGATTTCTAATGATATAAAAATTATTAAATTCCGAGATGTGGGCTCAGGTTTGTCCGAATTTTGAGATTCTTGTATAATTTGATAGTTTTCGATTGGGTTTTGTTCCTTAAGTATATATTGATGATGTTGAACTGGTTTTGGCTAGATTCAGAGAAATCGGGAGCCAATTTGAGGGGAATGAGCATAGTGGACTAGTGTTGTGGGGCCTTATGTCAAATTATGTTCTAAGGACCTTATGTCAAATTATGTTCTAAGGATTTGTGAAATATTTGGGCTATAAGCCGTGTTTGGGGCCTTGTGTCGATCCGTTTAGACCCTTTGAGGGATTTTTACTGCTGTTTTCCTCACTATTTATTGATGATTTCACTCAACATCATTGTGCATAGTGTTTTATTTGAAACTCAGCATGATTTACATCACTTTGAGATTTAAACTGATGTTTTGTGTCGAGTACCCTATTTTTTCTGATTCGCCCGATGGGCCTTTTGAGTGGTTCTGCTGAGTATGGCCAAGGGCCAGAGTGATGGTGAGGTGTTGAGTGAGGTCCAGGGCCTGATTGTGAGGATATTTATGATATGAGACAGGTCGAGAGCCTGAGAGTGATTGATTCCATGATTTGGCTATTTATTTAGCGCTTGGACTGAAGGAGCCCCTCCGAAGACGGAGTCTATACACACCCCCAGTGAGCGCAGCTACCAACTGAGTGCGAGTGCCGAGTGCCGAGTGACGAGTGATTGGGAGTCATGAGTGACTGTGAGGTGCTGAGTGACTGATTATGAGTGGCTGTGAGGCATGCCCGAGGGGCTGATTATGATACATGTTTTGCCCGAGGGGCTGATTATGATATATATTTTTTCCCGAGGGGCTACTAATGATTTTACTACTTTTACTCTAAGTTATGAAATATGTTTTGCCTGAGGGGCTACGAATGATTTACTACTCTTCCTCTGAGCTTATGGAATATGTTTTGTCCGAGGGGCCTTTATATGATTCATTTCATTTTTATAATAAACTTTTTGGTTGAAGTTGTTGAAAAATATACATTCTTTAAAGGATTTTTCTGAAGATAATTTTTTTTTGACATGATGGTTTCGGATATCTATGTTATACTGTTGGAAAGGGATGTTGTGCCTCTTGTGATTTGATGACATTGATTTATGTGTTTCTTGCTGCTCAGACCTGATTTATTTTCATTACTACTAAGTTGGCGTACTCACATTACTCCCTACACCTTGTGTGCAGATTCAGGTGTTGGCGTACTCACATTACTCCCTACACCTTGTGTGCAGATTCAGGTGTTAGCGCAGGGTGAGTTGTGTATCTGTTCTCGAGATCCTCGGAGGTTTGCAAGGTGATTGCATGCGTCTGCAGTCCTGCTCCCTCTCTTGTTTAATATTATAAAATTTATTTTCGTTGAGTTTTATATTTATGTAGATGCTCATGACCAGTGACTCCGGGTTCTCGGGGGTTGTATTTATTATTCAGTATAGTTTTGACTGTTTTTTTATAATTGTTTAAAGGAAACTTTTATGGGAAAAAAAATATAGTAAAGAGGTAAATGGGAGTTTATTATGATTTGAGTGAAGTTCTGGTTGGCCTAGTTCCATGATAGGCGCCATCACAACTGGCCTGGATTTGGGGTCGTGACAATTTGGTATCTGATCGCTAGGTTACATAGGACTCACCGGTCATGATCAGGTTTAGTAGAGTCTTGCGGATCGGTACGGAGACGTCTGTACTTATCTTCGAGAGGCTGCGGAACCCTTAGGAAAAATCTCACATTTTTGAAAATTCTTGTCGTGCGAATCCATTGTATTCAGCCAAGAGCGTAACTCCTAAATTCCTTCCATGGATTCGAGCGCGCTTGAGAGCGCCTGGTATCAGCTGTGCATCGATGGCTTGTGGCTTCCAAGGGTGAGATGTGATTTTGGCATGTTGGTAATGGGCCAGTCTGGAGGACTTGAGGCCGAATTTATTCTGTGGCTTGATTGTTGAGATTTTTTTGTTGTGTGGCCACATGTAATTGGGGACTTGTATGTCCATTCTTGTTCTTATTTATGAGAATTGGTGACTAGATGCCTATGTGGTGGGTGTGAATTGATGGTTAGATGTGTTCAGACTGTGAAATGTGTCGAAAGGGTTAACTGGAAACGTGGTAAGATTTATTGAGTGTTTGATTTCTGTCTCTATTTGGTATATGGCCTGAGTTGTGAGTATGTTGGAAGACCTCTCATGTTGTGTAATTGTGGAATCAAGCGGATTTCTCTGTTGGGCCATGAGTTCCTGGCAATGTCTTCTGAGTTGATCGTTTGCCCCAGTAATGTTCATGTATTTGATTGACGTTGTATTCCAGCCCTATTAGCGCTCATTGTTATTGTATTCATTGATGGCGTCCTGGCATATTCGCATAGCCGGGAGTAGCATACTCAGTATCTGAGGATGGCATTATAAGGATTCAGGGAGGAAATGCTCTATGCCAATTCTCCGAGTATGAAGTTTGGCTCAGTTCAGTAGCATTATTGGGACACGTAGTATCCAGTGAGGGTATCCATGTGGTCAGTCGTGTGTGGGTAGAGCTTCTAGAAGCTCGAGAGTTCTGTGACCGCCGCTCCAGTGTTAGTTCTGCCATCAGCTTTAGGCTTTTACCGCGTATTGTGGTGCCTCGAGGGTAGGCGTTGGTTGTGTTCATATGCAGGAAGGTGTAGTGATTACGAGATAGTTCTGGTCTTCAGAAGTGTATGGAAAGATAGCAATTGAGGCTAAGCGGGTAGGGGTATCTCCCGCGAGTTGTCCTAGGATGTGTGGTCCCTATGTAGTTCTGTAATAAGTTCTCTTCTACCAGTAAAAGATATATGTTGTAATTGGAGTTTCGATCGCTTGTGGAAGTTGGCATGACTATTGCGATGGTGGATGCGATATTGGCAATTGATTTGAGTTTTAGATGGTTTGGGTCATATAAGCTTATGAAGGATTTAGTTGAATCCCACCACAACATGGTGGTAGTGATAATGTGTGGGCATAGTCTTGTTTGTCTTGATCCTTGGCTTTGAGCCAAGTGGGGGAGTTCGCTGTTGATAAGTTGATTACATGATTATAAGTGTCATTGGTTTCAGTTCAAGGTATAGTGGTAAATCAGTTATGACCTACAGGTATGGGATCTGGGAATGTCATGAGTAATGGAAATTTCTTTGATATAGGTTGTAGTGCACTTGTTTGGGTAATTGGGTTCTATTGAATGATTTAGTGGAGATTGTAAAATGTGTAGTGTGTGCAGTGTATGAATTTGCTTGTGGTTTCAAGTGAGTGGGTTACTTTCCTGATATGTTAGTGTGCAAAAGGTCAGGTCGATTCTGTCTAATTGGTCAGTGTGATTGAGATTTACGTTAGAGGATATCAAGACTTGTGGTATTCTACATATCGGTATCAGAAAGTTGAAGGTAATGGCTTTAGATTCGCAGAAGTCTCCTCAGGGTAAGTTTTTATAATGTGGTTCTTTTGGGAATATTTGAGGGAGTATTTGGCGGCTTATGAGCCTTAGACGGTATGGTTTTATGCTTGGGTCGCGTGTGGTGAGTCGGGGTTGAAAATTGTGGTATTACGGTAGGGAGAAGTATCAATTTGAAGGTAAGTCAGAAGAAACCTCGGTAAATTGGGGGATTTGGTAGTAGGTCGGATCGGCATGGTAAGGGATACGATTAGTTCTTTGGGTATTCATAAGGTGACGAGTTTTTCAGGTGTTTCTTAGCAATGCTCTTGGATTTTTGGTGGTCTGCGTAGTTGGGTTGAGTTAGAAGAGTTCAGTACTGATAGTTTGGTGTTGTGCAAATGGGATTTTGGATAGTTCCTGGTGATTTCTACTGCGGTTAAGAGTGCATATTTCTTGTGGCGTGTAGTGAGTTGTTTCTAAATGAGATCAAAAGGGAATTATTGTCTAGTTGGGTACGTAGTTGCTTATGGATCAGAAGGGACCATGGAGTTCCCCGTGTTTTTCCTAGGTTGGCATGGCATGTGCAGTATGTTGGCTGGAGTTCCCCGTGTTTTTCTTAGGCACCATGGGCAGTTTCAGATGACTAGGTAGATGATATCACTAATGGGTGCAACTTGATGAGGGTATATATTTCAGAAAGAGCAATGTGTTTGAATTAAGGGTACTTCATTGGTATCGCGGCACCCTATTGTTGGATAGACTGTTGATATTCAAGGTTGCTTGGTGAACGGAAGAATTATAGGGGTATTCCCCGTGGAATGAATGAGTATTTGGGATGTGTTATGCATTCAAGCGGTGGAGTTGTGATCAGATATGGTAATCCGTAGGTCTCATGGACTTCGAGACTGAGAGTTCTCATAAACACCATATTGTGTGGTAATGGACTGTGGAGATGCGAGTTGAGCTAGTCGGATGCTAGTATGTACCATGATTACGTCATTATGAACTTTTCGGTGAGTTATCTACCTGTTGCGGGTGATCAGAGTTAATTTAGGATCACTAGTAGGCTAATATGGCTGCGTGTTCTACACCGGGTCGGAATTGTTGGCTTTGAGTTTCTATTATTGAGAAAGGTACCATTTGATTGTGATTGATTTGTTCATGTTCTAGAGTGATCTATGAGTTACCCTTCGGTGTTGCGAGGAGTGGTGATTATTGGTTATATGCACATATGGTGCGGTTCTAATTGGGCTTTATACCTAGATTTGAGTAAGGTAAGTAATTGGGTGTTGCGAGATTGAGGTGTGTTGGTTATATACCTTCTGTTTTGGGTGGCATGGTATCGTCCGGTTTTCCCATGTGGTTCGGGCAATGCACTTTGAGTACTTGATGTCGAATTTTGAGTGGTTATTGATGTTTGGGAAAGGTGTCTTAAAATATTCTAAGTGGACCAGCGGCTGGATGAGATCGCACAGTGTAGCGGAGTTATGTAGGGGTATGGCCTTGGGTATCGGATTCATGTGTTTTTTATTCTTACGGTGTGTGCTAGGCTATTAGTATGATATGGTGGTGGTAATTGTTAATGGCAGGATAGTCCTCTCGTGTGGATCTTTTATATAATTTGATTTCATTGGGGAGTTGCTGATAAGTGCACGAGTTGCACAGGTTTTGGCTTTGAATTTTATCGAGGTGTCATGTCTTCAGGGTGGTTGTGATGGATGAGGGAGGTCATTGGACCTAGAATGAATATTTTTGGAATTTTCCACATCATAATTGGAAGGACTTATATCGGGAGTCGGCTTAGAAATCTACTATAGGTCCTGTTTGGGAAGGGAGAGTTTCATGTCTGGCTGATCGGGCGAATGGTTGTTAGTTCTACGCGCTTCTTTTATCATCGGCAGTATATGGAAATGTTAGAGCGAGGAATTTATTGATAAGAGGTGGTGTACCGGTATTGGGTTGTTCTGAGCAGTTATTGTGGTTAAAGAGTTATTGCTATGAGTGTTTGAGTCACGCGGTGTATTATGTGATTTCATCTGGGGTACGTATATGGCTTGATTCAGCATGTTTAGGCTTGTTCAATTTATAATTATGGAAATTTTGATCTTATATATCATTTCAGAAGTGGGAATTTGGTTCTAAGGTTATGGTCCTGGATTTGGATTTCGAAATTTCCGCGGTATTGTGCTATTGGACCTATATGGGATAGGGTGACATAGGAGCACCCCCGGGTATGTGCATTGTAAGATGCGTAACAGTTTGATAGTGTTGGAGAACAACTCTTGGCACGTTCGAGGACGAACATATGCTTAAGTGGGGGAGGATGTAACGACCCGACCGGTCGTTCCGTGAGATTTACCCGATTTCCCTTATTTCTGCATTTGTTAAGTATCCCTATCTTATTTTTGATGTGTTGGATCAGTTGGTATGGATCTGGAGTGGTTATGGTGAGAGTTTAGGCATTTAGCCTTTTAAAGTGGCTTAATAGTTGAGAAAGCCAACTGAGAGTTGACTTATTGGTAAACAACCTCGGAATGCGGATTTTATGGCTCGAATAGCTTCGTTAGGTGATTTGGGACTTAGGAGTGTATTCAGAATATTTTTGTGATGTCCGGTGTAGAATTAGGCTTGAATTGGTGAAAGTTAGTTTTTGGCGATTTCCGGTCGGCAGTGGAAAATAGGCTATCGAGGTCGGAATGGAATTCTGGAAGTTGGAATAGTTTCGCAGGTGAGATCACGCAGGAGCGGAAGGGGAGGTCGCAGGTGCGATTTTTGCCTGTATAGGAGAGGTCCGCAGGTGCGAGGATTCTTGTCGCACCTGCGATGTCGCAGGTGCGGAAAGGTGGTCGCAGGCGTGAGAATGGGCCAGTCAAGTGAGTTTCGTAGGGGCACACCCTGGGACCGCACGTGCGGCCAATTGTCCGCAAGTGCGGAAATGACTGTGCAGAATAGTATAAAAGGAACCCCTCCGCGAAATTTATTAGTTTTTCTTCAATTTGCATGTGGGAGGAGTCCATTAAAGGTGATTTTGTGAGAGAATTTCAAGGTTCTTCAGCAAAGGTAAGTTCTTTGATTGTTCATCTCGTTCCTACTCTTTTTTATCAAGATTAGGCTTGAAAATTTAAGGATTTGGGTAGGAAAAAGTTTGAAAAATGGGAGGAAAGAATTGGGATTTCTTTTGAGGTTTTGGAATGGAAATTGTGGTCCGATTTTAGTGTTCTTATTATGTATAGAATCGTGGGAGGACGAGGTTTCTAATGATGTAAAATTATTGAATTCCGAGATGTGGGCTCCGGGCTCGGTTTTGGCTAAATTTCGAGATTCTTGTATAATTTGATAGTTTTCGATTGGGTTGTGTTCCTTGAGTATATATTGATGATGTTGAACTGGTTTAGGCTAGATTCAGAGAAATCGGGAGCCAATTTGAGGGGCATGAGCATAGTGGACTAGTGTTTTGGCCCGGTAGAGGTAAGTAATGGTTATAAATCTTGTCCTGAGGGTATGGAACCCCAGACTACATATTTTCTCACTGATTTTAGAAAGGCGCACATGTCGGATGACGAGTATGTGGCGCGTACTTGTTTTTGGATTGGAATAGGTCCTCTCCGAAGCAACTAATGAGTTGCATATTTACTCAAAACCTTATGTTAAATTATGTTCTAAGGATTTGTGAAATGTTTGGGCTATAAGTCGTGTTTGGGGCCTCGTGCCCACCTGTTTAGACCCTTTGAGGGCTTTTTACTGTTGTTTTCCTCACTATTTGTTGATGATTTCACTAAGAATCATTGTGCATACTGTTTTATTTGAAACTCAGCATGATTTACACCACTTTGAGATTTAAACTGATGTTTTGGGTCGAGTACCCTATTTTTATTGATTCGCCTGAGGGGTCTTTCGAGTGGTTCTGCTGAGTGTGGCCGAGGGCCAGAGTGATGGTGAGGTGCTGAGTGAGGCCGAGGGCCTGATTGTGAGGATATTTATGATATAAGACAGGCTGAGAGCCTGAGAGTAATTGATGCCATGATTTGGCTATTTATTTAGCGCTTGGGCTGAAGGAGCCCCTCTGAAGACGGAGTCTGTACACACCCCCAGTGAGCGGAGGTACCTACTGAGTGCAAGTGACGAGTGACGAGTGATTGGGAGGCATGAGTGACTGTGAGGTGCTGAGTGAGTGATTATGAGTGACTGTGATGCATGCCCGAGGGGGCTGATTATGATACATGTTTTGCCCGAGGGGCTGATTATGATATATGTTTTTGCCCGAGGGGCTACTGATGATTTTACAACTTTTACTCTGAGTTATGAAATATGTTTTGCGTGAGGGGCTACTGATGATTTACTACTCTCACTCTGAGCTTATGAAATATGTTTTGCCCGGGGGCCTCTATATGATTTATTTCATTTTTATACTAAACTTTTGGGTTGAAGTTGTTGAAAAATATACATTTTTTAAAGGATTTTTCTGAAGATGATTTTTTTTGACA
Organism: Nicotiana paniculata; assembly: GCA_005239505.1. Taxonomy (NCBI): domain Eukaryota; kingdom Viridiplantae; phylum Streptophyta; class Magnoliopsida; order Solanales; family Solanaceae; genus Nicotiana; species Nicotiana paniculata. The sequence goes on along the minus strand of ML324820.1, from coordinate 81,944 downwards.
TGATGGTTTCACATATCTATGTTATACTGTTGGAAAGGGAGGTTGTGCCTCTTGTGATTTGATGGCATTTATTTATGTGTTTCTTGCTGCTCAGACCTGATTTATTTTCATTACTACTGAGTTGGCGTACTCAGATTACTCCCTGCACCTTGTGTGCAGATTCAGGTGATAGGGCAGAGTGAGTTGTCTATCTGTTCCAGGGATCCTTGGAGGTTTGCAAGGTGGTTGCTTGTGTCCGTAGTCCTGCTCGCTCTCTTGTTTAATATTATAGAATTTATTTTCGTGGAGTTGTATATTTATGTAGATGCTCATGACTAGTGACTCCGGGTTCTCGGGGGTTGTATATATTATTCAGTATAGTTTTGACTGTTTTTTATAATTGTTTAAAGGAAACTTTTATGGGAAAATCAATATAGTAAAGAGGTAAATGGGAGTTTATTATGATTTGAGTGAAGTTCTGGTTGGCCTAGTTCCATGATAGGCGCCATCACGACTGGCCTGGATTTGGGGTCGTGACAAATTTTCACCAAGCAACACTAGGTAAGTGATTTCTTCCTATTTTTGAGTTAAATATGTGAACTTACATGGATTTAGACATGGAAAATTAGTAAGGTATGGGTAGAATTTATCTTCGAGAAATTTCGGAATTCGTGCACGTGGGCCAAAGGGAATTTTGGTCAACTTTTCGAGCGGAGTTGGGAACTTATATAATTTGAATTGTTACAAGTATTAGAGTGAATTTTTATTGGTTTTCCCGTTATTTGAATAGTATTAAGGCGTTGTGCATCAATTGGAGTCGTCGGAAGGGCTTGGAAGCCGGTTATGGAATTTCGGAGCGAGGTAAGTCTCCTTTCTAACTTTGTTAGAGGGAATTGTCTCCATAGGAACTAATTTAATATGTGCTACTATTTGTGGGGGCTACGTAGGCACGAAGTGACGAGAGTCCGTGCGTAGCTACTATTATGTATATGTCCGGGTAGTCTAGGACCCAAAAGCATGTTCTATTTGCCGTACTTGTAATCTTACTGATGAAATTAAAATGTTTTAACCTTATCGAAATTGTAAAATGAATTTCTGGAAAATATTTAAATATTATCTTCATGACCATTAAAAAATAAATTGTCATTTACTTGAGTACTTGATTTCCCGATATAGTCGGGGTGGATTGTTGGAATGTGCATGACTGTGTGTCACCGCTTCGCAATTTATATTCCGCGAGCGAGGTGATTTCTTTCACTACTCTCATGGGAGCGGGCCGTACGTCACGGGGGGTTAATAGATGCATCTATAGTTCGAGTCGTTCGACCCTTCGGCAGTGCACAGTTTACATTTATGTTGGTTCGAGTCGTTTGACCCTTGGCATTGCTTGCGCATGATATTACTGCGTATTTGCTGTGATTTTTACCTGATTCGGACCTAGAAATTTTATATTGTCAACTGAAATGATGAGGATTTTAAAATATTAAACGTGAAAGAAGTTGCTATTTATTGTCGCTACTTGTTAACTTGCCTATGGTATCCATGCTTAGAGTCACCCTTTATTATATTAAATTGACCTCTAGCAAGTGTCAAATTCGACCTCTCGTCACTACCTCTTCGAGGTTAGGCGGGATACTTACTGAGTACACGTTGTTTTCGTACTCATGCTACACTTGTTGTGCATTTTTATTGCACAGATACATTCATAGCTAGTGGCCCTGTTTGACGCAGTGATGTGGCTGACTTGGAGACTTAGACAAGCTGCACCATCCGGAAACGACCCGCAGTCGGCAGAGTCTTCCTCTATGTATTGCACTTTCATTTTTATTTCTTATCCTATTTGTAATTCGGACAAGCTTTGTAGAAATTGTAAAATTCTTAGAAATTGCTCATGCACTTGTGACACGGGGTTCTGGGATGTGTTTGGGATGTATTTTATTAAAATAAAATATTAACCTTTCATAATTACTTAGCGGATTTTATTCAGTATTATGTAATAAAGTGAAAGGTAATGATTTCAAAAATGCTAAAACAGGAAATTTAACTTAACCATTTAATGATTGGCTTGTCTGACAGTGGTGTTCGGCTCCATCACGGCCTTATGGATTTTGGGTCGTGAAAAATACTTGCCAAAAATGGGCGAGTACAAAGTAAAGCCATATTTACACAAGTAATAGAGATATAATCCGGAAAAGGTAAGTAAATCATGGTAAGAATCCATGGATGAGCTGGATTCAGAGACGACTTGGGATGGCGGGTAGGGTTTATGAGGTGGGGGGGAAACTTTTGAGAGATTATAGTGGCGACCGCTTGAAAAAGTGGGTTAGGGTTTAGGGCAGTGAGCTTATAAGGAGAGGTGGGGGAATTATTATGGGTCGTTGATCATTTGAGATCAACGGCCAAGATCAAAATGGAAGTGGGGTGGGTCAGGAGATGGGTGTAGGATAGTGGGCTGCTGGTATTGGGCTAGGGAAGTTGGGCCAGATATTTGAGGGGTTTGGGTTACTAGTGTGGTCCGGAAAAAATTGTATAACTTGGGCTATATTTTAAATACACAAAATTATTTAAATAAAATTATTAATAACAAATAATAAAATATTTATGATGCACTATAATGATTGAAAATAATGACTTAACATTAAAAAAAATACAAAAATACTATTTTGGCACAAATAATGTAATCAAAACGTAATTATGCATGAATATAGGCTATTATGGAAAAATTATATAAACAGTATAAGGATAAATATAATTATATAAAAATGGGGTAAAATATTATGAAACATATATATGGCTGCCAATAATAAATTTGGATGACTAAGTCAGCAAAAAATAATTTGAAAGGGTAATTAATAAATATTTGAATAATTTAAATACAAAAAAATTAATTTTAAATCTTTAAAAATTATAAATATTACAGAAAATACTTGCATAAATCTTATAAGTTAAATAATGATGCAAAATGATATTTTGAAAGTATATATATATACTATTTGAAAAAATATGAGAGCAAAATTGGGTATCAACAGTTGGTTTTCTTTACTCGGGAATGATGAAAGAGTTGTCTGGTAAAGAAAATGATGACCAACTTTAGCCGAATTGAGTGGGGAATGATGGGAATTGAAAAATGGGGGTTGAACCCTTGTTCTTGAGTTATCTACATATCCCTGGTGCTACGGGAATTAGGCCGTGTGTAGTTCTAGATCCAACGGCGAACAAAATTGATGGAGTTGCTATAAGAATGGTCGTATGTTTCGAAGAGGTTCTTTGGGTAGGATAGCTTTGTAAGTAACAGACAATTTTAGGTGGAGTCATCAATGCGAATTTTGGACGTTAGGGGTATATGAGGTAGATGTTCGATCATAGAAAAAAAAAAGTAGTCAATTATTGATAGTCGGTTACGTTTAAGGTAGTCAAAGGATGTGAACGTTGTGAAAGAAAACTGGAATGAAGATTTCTTCGGTTTGTAGAACGGATATGTGATGACCCAAAAGGTCATCCCATATATTCCTAGCTAATTTTATGTTCCAAGGTCGTGAAAACCTCCTTCTATCTCACCTCAATTTGTGTGCGCAGCCCGGGCGTATAGCCGGGAAGCCTTTATGTGAAAAAAAACTAATAAAAATGATAATTTTATATTAGAAATTTGAATAAAGTTGAGTTTGGTCAATATTTTTGGTAAACGGACCCGGACCCGTGATTTGACGGTCCCGGAGGATCCGTAGAAAAATATGGGACTTGGGCGTAGTCTCGGAATCGAATTCCAAGGTTCCAAGTCCGAGATATGAATTTTTAAAGAAAATTGTTTTCTAAGAATTTTTCTAAAAATTATAAAGATTTTTTAAAATGAAATTTGAGGTGAAACCTGTGATATCGGGCCCGTATCATGGTTCCGGAGCCCGGTACAGGTTCAATATGCCTTATATGTGTTATCTGTAAAATTTGGTAAGAAACGGACTTAGTTTGACGTGATTCGGACCTTAAATGCAAAACTTAATGTTTATAGAAGTTTTGAGGAATTTCATTGATTTTTAGTTTAATTCATCGTTTTAGTGTTGTTTTATGTGGTTTGAAAGCTCGAGCGAGTCTGTGTTAGGTTATAAGACTTGTTTGTGCATTTAGATGGGGTCCCGGGGGCCTCGGGTGAGGCTCGGATGGGGTTCGGGTCAATTTTCCCTATTTTTAAACTGCTAATTGCTGCCTTCTGGTTTCCTTCTATGCGATCGCATAGAGGTAATCGCGATCGCATAGCATGGTTTGGACCCCCTAGTTTTTCCTTCACTGCGATCGCATAACTCCATCCACGATAGCAGAAGCCAGCCTGCCCCTTATACGCGATCACAAAAGATTCTCCGCGATCGCGGAGCACATCATACACCAGCAGCCATTTCCTTCTACGCGATCGCGCCTCGATTCCCGCGATCGCGATTCACGAAGCGCCTGGGCAGAATACAAATTTGCAAAATCGGGGTTTCACCATTTTAAACATATTTTGACTTCCTGAACTCGGTTTTGGCCGATTCTTTGAGGGTTTTTCACACAAATCGATTGGGTAAGTGTTCTTCCACTATAATTAATTATATTTCATGAATTAGTTCTTTTCTTTATCATTTAATTTGTGTTTGGGGTTGAGGGGATTGTGGGTGTTGAAAGAAAACTTCTAAAATAAAAATTCATGATTTGAATGACCAAATGTTATCGGAATTGGATAAATTTTGTATGGGTGAATTCGTATCGGAATGAGTAATCAAAATTTGTGAAATTTGTCAGGTTCCTAGGTGCAGGCCCGGAGGTCGACTTTTGGGTCGATATTTATAATATTGTAAAGATTGAGACTTTATTATTCGAAATAGTTCCTTGTATATTTTATATGTATTTTGAAGTTATTTTAGTTGATTTTGAGCCGTCCGGAGGCCTTCCCGCCCAAGAAGTCTATTTTTCAGTACAGGGTTGACGTCTTTGAGGTAAGTATCTTGCCTAACCTTGTGTGGGGGAACTACCCCTTAGGATTGTGTCTTCTATGTTGATTGTAGTCCGCGTACGTGAGGTGACGAGTGCGTACTCGGACTCATTTGCAAATAGATTTCCTTTTAGGGATTTTAGGTCCTTATGTTCCCCGTGTATGAATTGAAATTGTTATATTTGAATTCATGATTTGTAGTTTCATCTCTCCCTGCTCAAATTAGAAGTACTTGCCTAGCATTCCTTGTTTCTTATATGATCTTAATTGACTTAAATTAAGACTTTGCTTTTCCTACCGTTATACTATATCTTTCTTCATACGCTGCCTATGTGACTAAAACTTGTATAATCTGGCCCTATAAATGTCTAACAAGTAATTTGAATATCTATACATTGGTCAAGCATGCCTATGAGTCGTACATTGTGATTTAAATGATTTTCCCCTTAAGTACCACTTAGGTTTAATTGATGACCGCCCATGTTGATGGTATTTCATTGATGATGCCTATTTATTGAGCATTTGTTCAAACTGAGTTTGTTCGGTGAAGCTAATTGTCTAAGTGAGATTGGTTATAGCTGATTCCCTTGCCGGGATGATTTGGTTTCTTGGTTGCGAACTTGAATATATAGAATCATTGCTATATATGCCTTGTTTTCCCCTCGTTATGTTTCTTTCTCTTTGTGCTTGGCATTCCTTTCAGTGGCTACTTCTTATGAGTGAGTTTTTACCATATTTGTGATTTAAGTCTTTGTATTGATTTTCTCATCGCACTTTTCATTTGTCTTGTTTGCTTTTGCGCCGGTTGTGGCAATATATGTTGTTTCTGTCGCATTCTAGTTGTTTTCTTCAGTGGCTGCATTGCATATTTAAATTGGGACTACGGAACGAGATCAGGAGCCTTCCCCCTGTACTGCATTGCATATTTAAATTGGGACTAAGGACCAAGATCCATGAGCTTTCCCCCTGTACTGCATTGCATATTTAAATTGGGACTATGGACCAAGATCCGTGAGTTTTCCCCCTATACTGCATTGCATATTTAAATTGGCACTACTGACCGAGATCCGAGAGCTTTCCTCTGTACTGCATTGCATATTTAAATTGGGACAACGGACCAAGATCCGGGAGCTTTCCCTTTGTACTGCATTGCATATTAAAATTGGGACTACGGACGAGAATCCGGGAGCTTTCCCATGTACTGCATTGCATTGCAAATTCTGAGTTGCGGACTGAGTTCCGGTGGTTTTTATCATTGAGGAGATTTCGCTCGAAAGATATATATATACACACACATATTGAAAAGTATAGCTGAAAAGCAATTATCTCCAGGAAAAGTTATGTCTGAAGGACTTCTATTTTGAAAGTATATTTGAAAAGTATTTTTCATGCAGAAAAATGATATTTGAAAGAGCAGTATTTGGGAAAGTACATTTGAGCACCACGTATTTTGATGATATTTGAAAGAGCAGTATTTGGGAAAGTATATTTGAACACCACATATTTTGAAGAGACTATGTTTTAAAGATTTCTCTTTATAAAAATATATAAATATACATTCGGAGAAAATATGTTATTCAAAGAAGAAATTTCTCTATTCCGAAATGATTATATCCTTAAAGCTTTCAAAATAAACTCACAATTTAAAGGTTTCCACTCGAAGGTTTGACCAGTTTTATTGAGTTTATTGGCCAAGGCCTGACGTGAATAAATTGATGTAGTGCTGAGTTGCTCGTGTTTTATTGGGTTGTGGTTCCCGACATTTGGCTTGCATTCTTTCCATTCTCTTTGCGTATTTCTATTATGTTGTCCGTTGATCGTAATTAATGAATTTTTCTTCCGTATTATTCGATCATACTGTTAATTATATCGAAAAATCTTTAGATAGCTATTATATTTCAGTCATTGGTACATTTATGTCTTTTTACTTATTAGACCAGTGGTGTCTTCACTAGTCCTCGTCACTACTTCACCGAAGTTAGTCTTGATACTTACTGGGCACCACCGTGGTGCGCTCATACTACACTTCTGCGCATTTTTGTGTGCAGATCCAGGTTATTGTTATTGTTAGTTGCATGGATGTTGATGATAAGACTCAAGGTAAACCTACTGCTGTGTTCGCAAGCTTCAGATCACCTTCCTGTTTATGTCAACTGTACTTCATCTGCGATCACAGAGGCCAGCCTGCCCCTTATACGCGATCACATAAGATTCTCCGCGATCGCGGATCACATCTTACAGCAGCAGCTATTTCCTTCTACGCGATCGCAATTCACGAAGAACCTGGGCAGAATATAAATTTGCAAAATCGAGGTTTCACCATTTTAAACATATTTTGACTTCTAGAACTCGATTTTGGGCGATTCTTTGAAGATTTTTCACACAAATCGAATGGGTAAGTGTTCTTCCAAAATAATTAATTATATTTCATGAATTAGTTCTTGTCTTTATCATTTAATTTGTGTTTTGGGTTGAGGGGATTGTGTGTTGAAATAAAACTTCTAAAATGAAAATTCATGATTTGAATGACCAAATGTTATCGTAATTGGATAAATTTACTATGGGTGAACTCGTATCCAAATGGTTAATCGGAATTTGTAAAATTTGTTGGGTTCCGAGGTGGGGTCCCGGGGGTCGACTTTTGGGTCGATTTTTATAATATTGTAAAGATTGAGACTTTATTATTCGAAATAGTTCCTTATACGTTTTATATGTATTTTGAAGTTGTTTTAGTTGATTTTGAGCCATCCGGAGGCCTTCCCACCCGAGAAGTCTATTTTTGAGTACGGGGTTGTTGTCTTTGAGGTAAGTATCTTACCTAACCTTGTGTGGGGGAACTACCCCTTAGGATTGTGTCTTCTATGTTGATTGTAGTCAGCGTACGTGAGGTGACGAATGCGTACTCGCACTTATTTGCAAATAGATTTCCCTTTAGGGATTTTAGGTCCTTATGTTCCTCGTGTATGAATTGAAATTGTTATATTTGAATTCCTGATTTCTAGTTTCATCTCCCCCTGCTCAAATTAGAATTACTTGCCTAGCACTCCTTGTTTCTTATATGATCTTAATTGACTTAAATGAATACTTTGCTTTTCCTACCTTTATACTATAACTTACTTCATACGCTGCCTATGTGACTAAAATTAGTATAATCTCGCCCTATAAATGTCTAACAAGCAATTGGAATATCTATACATCGGTCAAGCATGCCCGTGAGTCGTACATTGTGATTTAAATGATTTCCCCCTTAAGTACCACTTAGGTTTAATTGATGACCGCCCATGTTGATGGTACTTCATTGATGCTGCCTACTTATTGAATATTTGTTCAAACTGAGTTTGTTCGGTGAAGCTAATTGTCTAATTGAGATTGGTTATAGCTGATTCCCTTGCCGGGATGATTTGGTTTCTTGGTTGCGAACTTGAATATATAGAACCGTTGCTATATTTTCCTTGTTTTCTCCTCGTTATGCTGCTTTCTCTTTTTGCTTGGCATTCATTTCAGTGGCTGCTTCTTATGAGTGAGTTTTACCATTTTTGTGATTTAAGTCTTTGTATTGATTTGCTCATCGCACTTTGCATTTGTCTTGTTTGATTTTGCGCCGGTTGTGGCAATATATGTTATTTCTGTCGCATTCTGGTTGTTTTACTCAGTGGCTGCATTGCATATTTAAATTGGGACTACGGACCGAGATCCGGGAGCTTTCCCCTTGTACTGCATTGCATATTTAAATGGACTACGGACCGAGATCCGGGAGTTTTCCCGTTGTACTACATTGCATATTTAAGTTGGGACTACATACCAAGATCCGGGAGCTTTCCCCCTGTACTGCATTACATATTTAAATTGGGGCTGTGGACTGAGATTCGGGAGCTTTCCCCCTGTACTGCATCGCATATTAAAATTGGACTACGGACGAGATTCCGGGAGCTTTCCCCTGTACTTCATTGCATTGCAAATTCTGAGTTCCGGTGGTTTTTATCATTGAGGAGATTTGGATCAAAAGATATATATATACATATTGAAAAGTATAGCTCAAAAGCAATTATCTCCATTAAAATTTATGTCTGAAGGACTTCTATTTCGAAAGTATATTTGAAAAGTATTTGTCATGTAGAAAAATGATATTTGAAAGAGCAGTATTTGGGAAAGTATATTTGAACACCACATATTTTGAAGAGACTATGTTTTAAAGATTTCTCTTCATAAAAATATATAAATATACATTCAGAGAAAGTATGTTTCAAAGAAGAAATTTCTCTATTCCGAAATGATTATATCTTTAAAGCTTTCAAGATAAACTCATGATTTAAAGGTTTCCACTCGAAGGCTTGACCAGTTTTATTGAGTTTATTGGCCAAGGCCTGACGTGAATAAATTGATGTAGTGTTGAGTTGCTAGTGTTTTATTGGGTTGTGGTTCCCGACATTTGGCTTGCATTCTTTCCATTCTCTTTGCGTGTTTCTATTATGATGTCTGTTGATCATAATTAATGAATTTTTCTTCCGTATTATTCGATCGTCCCGTTAATTATATCGAAAAATCATTAGATAGATATTATGTTTCGGTCATTGGTACATTTATGTATTTTTACTTATTAGACCAGTGGTGTATTGACTAGTCCTCGTCACTACTTCACCAAGGTTAGTCTTGATACTTACTGGGCACCGCCGTGGTATGCTCATACTACACTTCTGCGCATTTTTGTATGCAGATCCAGGTTATTGTTATTGTTAGATGCATGGATCGTTGATGAGGAGACTCAAGGTAAACCTCCTGTTGCATTCGCAGGCTTCGAAGTCACCTTCCTTTTTATGTCAACTGTACTTATTATTTCTAGACAGTTGTATTTAGATTCGGTTGATAGATGTCGTAGAGCTTATGACTTGTATTTACCGGGTTTTGGGAAAATATGAACTCTGTTAAGATTTCTATATCGAGACTGTTATAATTCCTTTATTATTGTTGTTGTTAAGTGAAAATGTTAGGCTTACCTAGTCCCTAAGACTAGGTGCCATCACGATACCCAACAGAGGGAAATTTGGATCGTGACAGGTTACCTCCTGAATTACCTGCAAAATTTAAAACATAGTGTATGCGAGTATATATGGGTTATTGTGACAACGATGCAAATTCCCTTTGGACCATGAAGGTTGTCTTTGGACCATGAGGATGATGTCCTTAGACCATGACGTCCTGGGCCATGAAGCGTATGATAAGGGATTCGCATACCATGAAATGGTGTCCTCGGGCCATGAGGATGATGACGCCTTTGAATAATGATGCGCAGTTTTAAGAGATCCTCAGGCCATGGAATGGTGTCTTCCGGCTTCGGACCATGACGCCTTCGGGTAAAATGGAGATGTTTCAGCCTATGAAATGCAAAGATATGATGCTTAGTTGTATGTGAGGACGAGACAATACAAGGCTTAGTCTTTTATGAGATGAGGGCAGTACTTAGTCTTATGCAGTGTAGGGGAGACGGTGCTTAGTCTCATATAAGGAAAGAAGACAATGCTTAGTCTCTGACAAAGGGAGGCAATGCTTAGCCTCATGCGATGGTGAAGGCAGTGCTTAGCCCTATGAAAAGAAAGTCAATTCTTAGCCTTGTGCAATTATAGAGGTTTTGCTTAGCCTCATGCAAGGAATGGAGACAATGCTTACTCTCATGCAAGGATCGGAGACAATGCTTACTCTCATTCAAAGAAAGGAAGTGCTTAGCCTTTATACTATTACGGGGGCAATGCTTAGCCTTATTAAAGAAATGGAGACAGTACTTAGTCTCTGACAATGAAAGGCAATGCTTAGCCTTATGCAATAATGAAGACAATGCTTAGTTTCATGCAAAGAAATTCAGTGCTTAGCCTTATGCAATTATGGAGGCAATGCTTAGCCTTACGCAAGTAATAGAGACAATGCTTAGTCTCTTGCTAGGAAAGGCAGTGCTTATCCTTATGTAATTACAGAGGCAATGCTTAGCCTTATGCAAGAAATGGAGAAAGTCCTTAGTCTATGGCTAGGAAAGGTGATGCTTAGCCTTATGCGATAATGGATGCAATGCTTAGCCTTATGCAAGAAATGCAATGGTCAGCTGCGAGAGAGTAAAGTAATTTTTAGCTCGATGTGTTTGCATTTGGAAACTTTTTCGTTATGAAGATAGTGATTTTGCTGTGTGTATGTATTTTCGAACGTTACTATTATGTTCATTGTGCCTGCATTCAAAGAAAAATTGTGAGTTTTGGGGGGTGCGGTTTGTTCGTGCTCTTTGATTCCCTGCTTCTCCTTTATTCCTTCCTTGAGTCCTGTTTGAGTCACCCTGGATAACATTTGGCTACCGTAGAAACAAAGTTTTCAAAAAGCATGTATGCATTTGATAAAATTATTTGCAAAAATGTAGTTGTTAGAAATATATGATAATGAGACAAACAATTTAGATGAACCAGTGGCTGCGACACATTTAGAGACATTGCAACCTCTTTGCTTTAGAATTTTGAGGGTCGTCCTTAAAATTCTGGTCCAGTTTAAAAGCATACTTCCGGCAACACATTCCTTGGTTGTTCCACACCTGATGAAATCGGACAAACTCGTGACGCACCAGTTTCTGATCATGGGGAAATGAAGATTTTATTCGTATGTGAACGAACCCACAGAGCTGCCTACATATCCTCTCTTAAACGGGAATCAGGTCAAGCATAGTTCAATTACGTCAAATGGAAAAATGCAAACAATCTTAAACATAGTATCTCTTGACTGTGTCTGAATTGGTAGATTTCGGTCAAATCTCTTCGTCTATTTCTGCAAGTATAAGTGCTCCTCCTATTAGTACCCTATGAACCATGTAGGAACCTTGCCAGTTGGGTGAGAACTTTGATAAGTAGGGATTTTGACCGCTTATTTTCTCTCTTTTACTTGTGTTTTAGCTCGAAAATGCTTAAAGGTATCTCCGAAAACTAATGAAATGAGCTTTCTTGCAGGAGTATTGGGAAAAGAGCCAAATAAATGAAAAACAACTCAAAAAATAGTCAAAATTGGACAAAGACCAAAAGACAGCAAAAATGCTTATAGTGCGGACCACACAATACTGTGTGCGGCCGCAAATAATGAAGGCACCATCTCAAAATCAGCTTCAGAGTATGCGGACCGCATAATTTTGGTGCAGCCGCAGAAGAGAGGTTCAGAGACTTGGATTTATGGGAAATTGAAGGAATGCGGACCGCACCATTATTGTGCGGTTGCATTCACTAATATGCGGACCGCAAGAGAAGAGAATTAGAGAACCTTGAAGTGAAGATGTGCGGACCGCACGATTATTGTGTGGCCACAGAAGTCAGTGTGTGGCTGCACTCACAAATGTGCGGTCTGCAAGATCAAGTCCAAGTCCCAGCCCAAGCCAAGTGTGCACCGCACTCAGAAATGTGCGGTCCGCACGACTAGATGAAGTGCGGCCGCAACTTATTTTTATGCGACCGAAGAAGGCACAGTTGACCAGTCAAGCTCAGAGTGTGTACCGCACTCAGAATTATGTGGCCGCACAAACACCACAGGGGCATGTTTGTCAGATATTTTCAGCTTAGTATAAATAGGACTTTTTGTCATTTTTAGGTTAAGTTAGTTTTGAGAGGAGCACCTGAGCCGTTTTTCTTTACTGCTTTAAGTAAATTTGTACTAGATTTGTCTCCAAACATTAGATTTTTATCCCATAATTAATTATATGGATTCTGTCTCTATTTCTTCTTTAATTTCTACATTTTTCATGAGTAGCTAAATTTCTAGCTAGGGTTGTGACCCAACCCTAATGTGGGTATTTAATGGGTGTTTGTATTAGGGCTAGTTTATGATTGGGTTAGTGATATTTAGCCTAGTTCTTGCTTGAATTCAAGAATTAATGATTGCAAACATTTATTCATGCCTAATTGACTTAGTCTCTACTTGAGAAAGAGATACTAAGTCTAGGAAAACTTAGCTAACAAGAAATTTGGGTAAACTCAACAAATTGATAGCTCCAATTAAAGGGTTGAATCTAGAGATAGTAAGACCCGACATGACCATTTATCACTTGTTTTGTGCAATACCCATTTGGACTTAAGAAAGCTAAATTGGGAAAAATCACTGAAATTACCGAGGGGTATAGAGTGAGTATTCGAGAATGATTGCTATATTACAATCCCGACCAATCAAACTTGCCCTAGAGTTTACAACCCATTAGGTAACCACCTAGGTGAAAGTCACGACCCTAGATCCTTTAATCATTTGAAAAACAACAAAACCAAAAATATTGTCTCTTAGTTTTATACTTGCAAATAATAGAACAAAGTAGAAGTAGAACAACAATCAAGAATGTGGAAGAGTAATTTAGAACAAACCATACGATCAAACTAGATATACACCTAATCCCTATTCTAACTCCATGTGGATTCGATCCCGACCTTCGTTAGGTTTATTATTGCATCGACCACCTCACTACCTAATTGTGGTGTGGGTTTCACCGAGATCAATTTTTGGCGTCATTGTCGGGGAGTTAAACGAATTTAGCAATATATCTAGGTTTTTGTGTGCTTTGTATTTCTTTCCTTTCGAAGTCACTAATTTTGTTTTTGAATTGGTTATAGGTACGAAAATGGATCTCAACAACGAGCCCATCAGAAATTTCCCATTGGGGGGGGGGGGAGGTAGATGATGATCAAAGAGATGAGATTCATCATGAACCTCAAGTAAACAGGTGAGGTCGACCGCCTCGTGATAATATCCCAAACCCTCCATCAAGAGTGGCAGCGCACTGGGTGTTGCCGAACGAGGGTTATGTCAGTGCTATAGTCTCGTCTCGTATTAGGGCAGGCAACTTCCAACTCACTAGCGTGATGATTACACTACTTGATCAACGGGGTTTCTTCACCGGAGCTATAAGCCAAAATTCTTACAAGCATCTCAAGGGGTTCACCGATACTTGTTGGGGGAGCAAGCAAGCAAATATTTTCAAGGATGCACTACGTTTGAGGCTATATCCCTTTTCTCTACGGGGAAAGTCTTTGGACTGGTTAGAGAGATTACCCAATCATTCCATCCATACTTGGGATGAGCTGGCCGAAAATGTCATTGCTAAATTCTTCTCTCTGGGGAACATGGTTACACTACGGGATAAAATTCTAGCGTTCAAGCAAGAGTCCAATGAGCCATTGCACGAGATTTGGGAAAGATATCGTACCATGGTTAAGGAGTGCCCGAAATAATTATATGTCTGAGGCCATGATCCAACAAACATTCTATAGGGGGATCAACACAACAAATCAGTGTGTGGTAAATCAACTCGCTAGTGGGACTTCATGAACACACCTTATACCAAAGCTTGTGAAATTTTTGGATGAGATGGCGGATACTTTGTCAGTGTGGAGAAGTAGGGACTATGTTCCTCAAGGTCACCCAAACATCATTAACCTACACAAGGAGCTACAAGATCATGGTCAATATATTCTAGAGTTGACAACCACAATGAACCAATTGGCCAAGGCTCAGCTTCAACAGGTTCAAGGGTCGAAACAAGTGAATGCTATGGAAGGGTGAATATGATTATGAACAAGAGAAAAGAGGTCAACAAGTACAAAACCATCCGGAAAAATTTGAGCAAGATGATAGTGGGTATGACCAAGGTGATTCATATAATGAGCAAGAAGAAGAAGTGAAATATGTCAACAATTATCAAGGTCAAGGAAACAATACTCAAAATCAACAACAATGGAGATAACAAGGAAATCAAGGAAATTGGAACAACCAAATCCACCAAGGCAATGGGAGTGGTGGCAACAACAACAATCAAGTCAATTAGGGAAATAACAATAATCAAGGAAATTGGAGTAATCAAGAAAACCAAGGCAATTGGGGAGGCAATAATCAAAGTAATTGGGGTGGAAACAATCAATGCAATTCGGGAGGCAACAACAATCAAGGGGGTTGGAACAATAATAATCAAGGGAATCAGGGGTCGGGATTTCAAAGTCCCCCGATGTATCAACAACCAAGAACCCGCCTCCATATCTATCACAAGGTTCTAGTTCATTCAATAGTGAAATGGGACGGATTGAAAATATGTTCAAGAAAATGATGGAGAAAAACTGCCGACTCTGATACCCAATTAGCCACCTACAACACTTCCATCCGCAATTTGGAGGTGCAACTTGGCCAAATCTCTCAAGAACTAAACACTTGTCCTAAGGGGGCACTACCTAGTGATAAGGTGGTGAACTCGAAGGGTGGGAACAATACGGGGCATGCAATGGCCGTAACAATAAGAAGCGGAAGAGGTGGATTTGAAATTACCTCAAACCAAAGAAAAAATGTGGATGATTATGTGTTGGTTCAAGAAGATGGCATGCCAAGCAATGATGTTCAATCTAATGAAGAGGTGAGGATTGACATTGATGAAAGTGTGGAACAGACACAAGAAGAAGTGAACCCATCTAGGGAACATATGATTGACATACCGGATCTGGTAGTGCAAAATTCCAAGGAACCCATGCCAAGGTCTCTTCCTCCATATCCTCAAAGACTCGCAAATCAGAACAGTGAGAATCAGTTCAAGAAATTTATTGATATGATGAAAATTTTGTCTATAAATGTGTTGTTGATTGAAGCCTTAAAACAAATGTCGGGATATGCCAAGTTCATGAAGGATTTGGTAACAAAAAATAGATCAATGAATTGTGAAACAATCAAAATGATACATCAAGTGAGTGCTATTGTGCACTCCATAGCTCCAAAATTGGAAGACCCTGGTGCCTTCACAATCTCGTGCACTATTGGGAGCACCGATTTTGCCAAAGCTTTATGTGATTTGGGGGAAAGCATTAACTTGATGCCCTACTCTATGTTCAAAAATTTGGGGATTGGGCAACCAAGACACACATCGATGAGGCTACAAATGGTGATCGGACCATGAAAAGGCCATTGAGGATAATTGATGATGTGTTAGTTCAGGTCGACAAGTTCATCCTTCCAGCGGACTTTGTGATCCTTGATTGTGAGGTTGACTACGAGGTGTGTATTATCTTGGGGAGACCTTTCCTTTCTACGCGGAAGGCTCTATTTGATGTGGAAGCCGGTGAGATCACCTTCCGGGTGGGCAATGAAAAAGTGGTGTTCCATGTATGAAAATCAATGAGGAAACCAAGTTGCACCAAAGTTTGTTCGTTCGTGGATCTAGTGATCGAAGTAATTGTTGATGACACAAGTGCTGCGATGAATGTTGAGGACACCTTGGAAGTTGTGTTGCTAAATCATGATGAGGATGAGAAGGAAGGATTTTTAGAATGTGTCAATGCTTTACTAGGAATGGCTTCATATACTTATGAGCCCAGAAAATTGTCCTTGGACCTTGAGAACTGGAAGACTCCTCCAACAAAGCCTTCAATCGAGGAGCCTCCCACCCTGGAGTTAGAGCCTTTGTCTTCACATCTCGGGTTTGAGTTTCTTGGACCTTCTTCCACTTTACATGTTATTCTTTCCTCGTGATTAACTAACATGTAGACAGACTCTACCTTGGTGGTGCTCCAAAGGAGGAAGAAAGCTATAGGTAGGACATTGCAGATATTCGGGGTATAAGCCATGTTTTGCACGCACAAAATTATTCTGGAGGAGGATGCCAAACCTTCCGTGGAACATCAAAGGCTATTGAATAAAGCTATGCAATAGGTTATGAAGAAGGAGATCATCAAATTGTTGGATGTCGGGTTTGTTTACCCCATTTCTAATAGCTCGTGGGCCTCTCCGATACAATGTGTCCCAAAGAAAGAGGGCATGACTGTGATAACAAACAACTAAAATAAATTAATCCCCATAAGAACTGTCATCAGGTGGAGAGTGTGCATGGACTATAGGAAGCTCAACAAAGTCACTCGGAAAGATCATTTCCCGCTTCCATTTCTTGATCAAATGTTGGATAGGTTGGCCCGATGTGATTTTTATTGCTTCCTTGATGGATACTCCGGCTACAATCAGATTCTCATTGCTCCTGAGGACCAAGAGAAGACTTCTTTCACTTGTCCCTATGGTACTTTCACATTCTCGCGGATTCCATTTGGGTTATGCAATGCACCGGAAACTTTTTAATGGTGTATGATAGCCATCTTCACTAATATGGTGGAGGGCTTTCTTGAGGTTTTCATGGATGATTATTTGTGGTGGGGGATTCTGTTGAAGAGTGCTTGGAAAACTTGCACAAGGTATTGGCATGATGTGAGGAAACTAACTTGGTTTTGAATTGGGAGAAGTGTCACTTTATGGTCGAGGAAGGCATTGTCCTCGGTCACAAGATTTGAAAGAATGTTATTGAAGTTGATAAAGCCAAAATTGAAGTGATATCCAAACTCCCTCCCCCTACTTCCGTGAAGGGGGTGAGGAGCTTTCTAGGTCATGCGAGGATTTACTGCCAATTCATCAAGGACTTTTCTAAGGTGGTAAACCCCTTGCGCAAATTTTTGGAGAAGGATGCCAAAGTCCATTTCAATGAAGATTGTATGAAGGCATTTGAATTGCTCGAGTATAAGTTGACTACTACTCCTATTATCACCGCACCAAATTGGAGCTTACCTTTTGAGATCATGTGTGATGCAAGCGATGTGGCGGTTGGAGCGGTATTGGGGCAATGTATCAACAAGATCTTCCATCCGGTATACTATTCTAGTAAGACCATGAACGAGGCCCAAGTAAGCTATACGGTGACCGAATAAGAGCTCATTGCTATTGTCTTTTCTATGGAGAAGTTCCGCCCATACTTGATGGGTACAAAGGTGATTGTTCACACCGACCATGTGGCTCTTCGATATTTGATGAGCAAGAAAGATTCTAAGGCAAGATTGATGCGGTGGGTTCTTCTTTTACAAGAGTTTGATCTTGAGATTCAAGATCGCAAAGGGAGTGAAAACCAAGTGTCGGACCACTTGTCCCGATTGGAGAAGGTGGGAAGGACACATGATGGCCTTGAGATTAATGATTCATTTCCCGACGAGCAACTCATATCCATTTCTATGACTGGGATGCCATGGTTTTCCAACTTGGCCAATTATCTTGTGAGTGGCATTGTACCGAATGAGTTCTCTTCAAACCAAAGGAAGAATCTCAAACGGGACTACCTTGATTACTATTTGGATGAGTCCTATCTCTTCTGAATTTCTACCGATGGTGTGATCCGAAGATATGTACCGGAAGAAGAACATTTGGAAATTCGTGAGGTTTGCCACTCTTCGCCATATGGTGGTCACCATAGTGGAGCGAGAACGGCTACAAAGGTGTTAAGATGTGGATTCTATAGGCCTACTCTTTACAAGGACTCTAGTGATCTCTTCAAGCGTTGTGATGAATGACAAAGGTCTGGTGGGATTTCCAAGAAAAATGAGATGCCCCTTACCACCATCTTGGATATTGACATTTTTTATGTGTGGGTCATTGATTTCATGGGTTCGTTCGTGAGCTCATGTGGGAACACTTATATATTGGTGGTTGTGGATTACGCGTCAAATTGGGTTGAAGTCGTCTCTTTGCCCAACAAGGAAGCTCGGAGCGTGGTAGCATTCTTGAAGAAGAACATATTCACAAGGTTTGGTACTCTAAGGGACATTATTAGTGATGAGGGACCACACTTTTGCAACAAATCTTTTGATACTTTACTCTCCAAGTATGGTGTCACTCACAAAGTGTCGACCCCCAATCATTTTCAAGCAAGTGGACAAGTTGAAGTCTCCAACCGGGAGATCAAGAGTATTTTTTCAAAGCATGTGAATGCCAACCGGACGGATTGGTCGAAGAAACTTGATGATGCTCTTTGGGCTTCTAGGACAGCTTACAAAACACCAATTGGTATGTCTCTGTATCGATTAGTATTCGGGAAAGCTTGTCACCTACCGGTAGAACTTGAACACAAGGCTATGTGGGCATTGAAGAAGTTTATTCTTGAATGTGATGTCGCCTCCAACTTAAGGGTGGCACAATTGAATGAGCTTGATGAGTTCTGATTCCATGCTTATTCAAGTTTGTCCTTGTATAAGGACAAGATGAATTACCTCCATGACAAGTATATCCGGAATAAAGAACTCAAAGAAGGAGACCTAGTGCTATTGTTCAATTCTCGATTGCGGATGTTTCCGGGAAAGTTGAAATCCAAGTGGAGTGGCCCATTTGAAGTTGTGCATATGACATCCTTTGGTGCTCTAGATCTAAAAAATAAGAACGATGAGGTGTTTAGAGTCAATGGGCACGGGGTGAAACATTATCTTGGCAAGGTTGATGATGGCCATATTGTGGCGTTGCTTCATTTAAAATGATTGGTAATTTGAGTCGTGTCGCGACGCTAAATCAGGCGCTTCTTGGGAGGAAACCCATGTGTCTTTTTCTTCTTCTTGATTTTCTTTTTCAGATTAGGTAG
Source organism: Nicotiana paniculata (assembly GCA_005239505.1). Taxonomy (NCBI): domain Eukaryota; kingdom Viridiplantae; phylum Streptophyta; class Magnoliopsida; order Solanales; family Solanaceae; genus Nicotiana; species Nicotiana paniculata. The sequence continues at coordinate 62,595 of ML324820.1, read as the reverse complement.
GATTTGTTTTGTACTAACTAGTTTTGAAGTGTATGCAGGAATGGGTGTGCATTGCAGGGACTGTGAAAGAAAACTTGGCTAAGTGTCACAGAAGTGCGGACTGCACCAGAATTATGCGGAACGTACTATAACTCTGCGGATCACACTATAACTTTGTGCAGTCACACAACTGGAAATCCAAAAATGCATGATCTATGAAGTTTGACTTGTCAAATTTTGTTAACAAATTGCGGTCGCACACAAAATTAAGCGGCCCGCACAAATTTTGTGGCCGCACTCACTTTTGTGCGGACCGTAGAACTTATTCAAAGGTACAGGTAAAGAGTGCGAACCGCACTCAAAATTTTGCGACCGCACTTAGGTAAGTTTTGCACCGACTGGTCAACCTATAAATAGGACCTCCATGTATTATTCACACTTTTCCCTCTCTGAGCTCTAAAACCTTAAGCAAGCATAGTTCATATCCCATTAGTTCTCAAAATTCAAGCATTTCATCTGTGTAGATTCACACATGCATCCTTCACTACTGGTATGTTCATTACATCTTTAGATTTTTCATTTTTTCTTAATTTTGTTTTGTTTTATCTAGGATTATGTTCATACTTGACAATGTCAATAGTTATTCATTTTTGCTTAGAATAATGTGAGTAATATCTGAACTGTTAATTGGGGCCTGGATAAATAGTTAACCATGTTTAATGGCTCAACTTTTGACCTAACTGTGAGAAAATTGCATCAAATGAAGATTAGTGCCCGTAATTTTTAAATTGTTCAGCTGCACATATTTTTGTGTGGTCCGCATAAGTGAAGGTTACGACAAAATTTATGTTTGGATTGTGCAGACAGCACCCATAAGTATGCGGTCTGCAGTGAAATTGTGCGGTCCGCAGCACAATTGTGTGGTTCGCACTGCTGAATGATCAGAGAACCCAGTAGTTTGAACCTGGGATTGTGCGGCTGAACTCACTTTTGTGCGGTCTGCACTTTTGGTTGTGTGGATGCACTGTGATATTGTGCATTCCGTACTCGTCTATCTGCGGCGGCACTCACTTTTGTGCGGTTCGCACTGCCTCTTCTGAGCCTGCTTTCCTGCACCTTTGAAACATGCATCTGTGCACATTATGACCTGCATTTCTAACTGATTCCTTTTTGATATATGTTACAGACAATGGTTAGATCCCGCAGCAGAGGTGATTCATCAAAAGGGAGGGGTGAGCCCTCCCGGGGCCGAGGCAGAGGCAAAAGTAACCTACCATTGGCCATTCAAAAGACTATAAGCAAGAAAGCAACTGCAAATGGAGTTTCTGACTCCTTTGACACCAGTGAATATGCCCCGTCTAGGAAGCCTCCGAGGGTCACTCTATGGAGGTCCAGCCTGAACCCCAATCCAATTCACCACAAACCACAGGGCGCTATCAATGGCACAATGAACCTACAGATTGTTCTTCTGCAGGTTCTCAAACAAAAAGCCAGGGGTTTGAGCCCTCCTCTTCACTTTCTCCTCCCGCACCAATAAATATAGATGCTGATGATGATGTACCAGATGATGGGAGAGGAGGTGACACTCGAGGGGGTGGACTTGAGAGTTCAGGGAGAAGAGAGATGTGGGAGGACAAATTTGTCAGCTTGACTGCCTTTAACAGGTTCAGAGAATGGTGGCCCAAGAGATCGCTCACACTTGAGAGACAGTTCTTGATGAAGGACTTGGACATTCACAATCCAAATGTCCTCAGGCAGTTCCAAGAGCGAAAGGGATGGAAATGGTTCACCCAGAAAGTCCTTAACGCAAACGAGCACTTGGTTAAAAAATTTTATGCTAATGTGTCTCATATAAAGAAGGGTACCAAAGTAACAAAAGTGTGAAATCTAAAAATACGTTCCGACCCTTGTACTGTGAACAAATAAGTGGGTTTTAAAGAAGTGGAGGTCGTCCAATACTTAGAAAATCTGGATTTAGGTGATGCAGCTCGGCCGTGGTTAACAGAAATTCTGGCAGCTCGAGGACCACCACATTTGTGGCTCACAGCAGGGGTCCCCATAATTCGGGCTACCCCAAATTTTGAGGCAAAAGGGTCGCAGACATTTGTATGCAACTGCATTGACCCGTTCTTGAATGAGAACAACCTACCCCCGTAGTCCTCATGGCTTCGATTATGGATGGGTATCCGATAAATATGGGGGCCATCATGTCCACCAACATTATCTTAGCTGTCTAGAAGTATGAGAGATCATATCCCTACCCCAACTTCCTCACTGAGTACTTTGATGATCAAAATTGGAGTCGAGGCAATATGATACAAAAGTAAAGGCCAAGAAGCCTTTCTCATGGTACCACCTTCAGGATGCTGACAACCCGAAGTTCACGGGTAAGGAAACTATTTCCACTGGCCAGTCTGAGGAGCCAAGGATAGTAGTTATTTATTCATCTGTTTAGCCTTCCACAGCTGCTATGCCTTCTATGGTAGACATGCCACCACCTTCTTCATCCAGGACATCAGCTCCTTTATCAGTACCAGCTTCATCCACTTAACCATAGACTGCGTTGTGAGTCTGCCAGATATTGGCGAGTCTCAACAACTGATGCAGGAAGCAACTTCAAAGCTGGCTGACATATCCAGTGTTGTTGCACCACAGTCCTCTGCCCTAGCAGCCCCACATATACCTCCGTCAGTGGAGGAAACTTTGAAGAAGATTCTAGACAACCAAAACACCATAATGGAGACTCTGGTGGCACATGTGTAGGTCATTGAGGAGTTGGGAAAGCAAACAAAGAAGATGCGAAAGTCTCAAGCGTTGAAGAGGTCAGTGGAGAAGTTGAGACAGGAGGTAGCCAAAATTGCATCTGCCTGAGATCTACCATTGGACCTACTTATGGTGACAGCAGCCCCAGCAGCACATGCAGCACTAGAGGCATCTGAGGCAGCAGTCGGCCAGTCTAAGGAGCCGGATTTTACTGCCCACACCACTGAGGAGGTGATCCAGATGCTCATAAACCTGATTGTCCCTCAACCAGGTGATGATGAGATACAGCTTGAGGAGATTGAGGGTGCTGAGGATGCTATGCAGACAGAGGGTGCTGAGGATGCCATGCAGACTAAGACCACTTAGGGAGTTCTCTTAACTCTCTACCCTTCTTGTTCATATTTTTGTTAAACATTGGGGACAAGCTTATTTTTCATTTAGGGGGTGGTCTATTTTGATGATTGATTGACATTGATTTTGGGCTATAATAACTCTGATACTATTTTTTCTTTTATCTTTATTTTCTTTATGGTATATATATATATATTGCTCCCTTTCGTTTAATGTATATATTTAGTTTCCCTTATGTATACATTCATTTTACTTCGGTTTGTATATTCATTTATCTTTCCTTCCGTAGTTTATTTCGTAGATTCTTTAGTTTGACTTTCTTAGTAGTATAACTTCTTATTTACTTAAGTAGTTTCTTTTGGATTTGCTAGCTTCTTTTTATGTTTGAGTGATCAATAAGCCTTTGGTTTTCTTAATGCCACGATTCTTTCCAAAGGTGGATTTTGTGTGAATCGAGTGGCTTTTCCCAACGATGGATGGCATGACAACCTCCTTAACGGATTGAGTCTGTTGTCTTTTCTTGTTTAGGCAAAATAATAGTAATGAATAAAAGGGTCGAGCATGTTTCACTTGGTACCAACACACTTAACTATGCACTTATGGTTAAAAATAAGTATTTGTATAGAAATAGCTCTAGTTAGTGTCCTTGTGAATCTTGTGTTGACTTAGGCAGTTATCGGGTGGGTTAGTTGAACCATTAGCAATTTTCAATATTCAATGCGGTTGTTGTGGGCCCTGGACTCCTTTATCTTTAACAATTCAGTTGTGTTAGAGGTGAGGTGTTTTGTTACAAGTCAAAGTAACCATGTGAATGGTCTAGAACTTGCCCCGAATGTGTTTCTAGGTGAAATTCTAAGTTAGTTTGGCTTGAGAAGTGATTGTAGGCCCACCTTGACCCGTTTTGAAACCTTCCATGTCCCACCAATGATATCATCCTTAGTAAACACTTTTGAGCCTAAAGCCTTTCTATTCAATTACCACATTACAAGCCTTTAACCGTTTTATAGTGACTCTCTCTTGGCACCCGATTTTTCTTTAGCACTCATGTGATTCAAATGGCAAGAACATAAGTTTGGGAGAGAGACGAGTAGTTGAAAGATGGTTTCAAAACACAAAAAGACAAAATAAATGAAAAAGAGGAAAAGGCAAAGAAAAAGAAAGGAAGAACAAAGAAAAACACAAAAAAAAGTGAATAATGTGAAAGGGTTGAAAAGATGCAAAAGAAAGAAAAAATGCAAAGCATGGAGAAAGCAAACAAGGAGATCGTGAATACCATGTCAAAGAAATAGTAATGTCAAGTCTCTGTAATCCACCTAAATGAAAATAAAATGACTCAAAGAGTTGGCAAAGCATGAGCCAACAAGAGAATATGAAGTGCTAAAGGAAAGATGAATCAATTCCAATCCGATATTACCCTCCTTAATCCAAAAGCCTTCATTACATGCCGAAAAAGCCCTACGTGACTTAAAGCCGAGCAAGCTTACATTATTGGTGATCTACATGAGGGGCAAAAATATGGTTCTTAGAGTCGGGCTTGTGACATTCTTTTGAGAGTGATAGGCGAGTCTTCCTCGAGTCATTATTTTGAATTCTTCATTCGTGAGCGAGATGAGAGCTTCCGAAGAGTATAGGAGGAGGAGTTTGGGATCCACAACGACTTGCATGAAAGTGCGAGCTTTCTTGATGAACAAAGTCAACCCTTGATGCTCAAGTGTCACATTAGAGCCATTTCTGCTTCAATTTTCAAATCATCCTCTTGTTAATGATTCATTAGCATGTGGGCAATTGTTGGTCCCAATTGATTTGTGTTTTGACTCAACTTAGGCCAGCTAAAATATTCCTTTTTCTAATGGAGGTGGGAATTGCCTTAATTGCTTGAGGTCAAACAAAAACTTAAGTTTGGGGGAGTTGATAAGTAGGGATTTTGACAGCTTATTTGCTCTCTTTTACTTGTGTTTTAGCTCGAAAATGCTTAAAGGCATCCCCGAGAACTAATGAAATGAGCTTTCTTGCAGGAATATTGTGAAATAGGCCAAAGAAATTAAAACCAACTCAAAAAGGAGTCAAAATTGGACAAGGACCAAAACAGGGAAAAAATGTTTATAGTGCGGACCACACAACACTGTATGCGGCCGCAAAAAATGAAGGAACCCTGTCAAAATCAGCTTCAGAGTATGCGGGTCGTATAATTTTGGTGCAGCTGCAGAAGAGAGGTTTAGACACTTGGAGTTATGGGCAGTTGAAGAAATGCGGACCGCACCATTATTGTGTCGCCGCAAGAGCCAAAGTGCGGCCACACTCACTAATATGCAGACCGCAGGAGAAGAGAATCAGAGAACCTTGAAGTGAAGATGTGTGGAGCGCACGATTATTGTGCGACCGCAGAAGTCAGTGTGCGGCCTCACTCACAAATGTGCGATCCGCAGGATCAAGTCCAAGTCCCAGCCCAAGCAAGTGTGCGGTCGCAATCAGAAACGTGCGGTCCGCACGACTCGATAAAGTGCAGTCGCATCTCACTTTTATGCTACCACAGAAGGCACAGTTGACAGTCAAGCTCAGAGTGCGAACCGCACTCAGAATTATGCGGTTGCACAACCTCCGCGGGGGCATTTTTGTTAGATATTTTCAGCTTAGAGTAAATAGGACTTTTTGTCATTTTTAGGTTAAGCTAGTTTTGAGAGGAGCACCTGAGCCGTTTTTCTTTACTGCTTTAAGTAATTTTGTACTAGATTTGTCTCCAAACATTAGATTTTCATCCTAATTAATTATTATGGATTCTATCTCCATTTGTTCTTTAATTTCTACATTTTTCATGAGTAGCTAAATTTCTAGCTAGAATTGTGACCCTACCCTAGTGTGGGCATTTAATGGGTGTTTGAATCAGGGCTTGTTTGTGATTGGGTTAGTGATATTTAGTCTAATTCTTCGCATTTGCAAACAAAATGTCGCATTTGCTACTTTGCTAGGCCAGATGCACTGATCGCATTTGTGATCAGTGTGTCGCATTTGCGGTTAAAGTATTTACGAATAAGAGTTCGCAAATGTGACACCTATAACTGGGTAAAAGAGGGGGAAAACAAGACTTAGCTCATTTTACATCATTTTTCAATCCCAATCACTCTAGAGGCAATTTTAGAAGAATTTTTTCTTCTCAAATCAATTGGTAAGTAAGTCTAATTCATTTTCTATCAATTCTCCATTACTTTATGAGTTTTTAAATAGCAAATTTTGGATTTTTATAGTAGAAAATTAGGAATTTTGGGTAGAATTTAGGAATTTTGTAAAATTGAAATTTTGACCTCAAATTGAGGTTGGATTTCGAAATAAATTACATAAACATGCTCGGAGTGAATGGATAATCGGATTTTGATCTAAATCCCGAATTCTGACCAAGCGGGCCCAGGGTTGACTTTTTTAATTTCCTTAAAGATTGAACTTTTTTCATTCATGGGTAGTTTCTAAAGCTTATTTTGAATTGTTTGAACGATATTTAGATAATTTGGTTGTTTTGGAGGCTTGTTCGAAAGGAAAAGCCGTGGTTGATTATTGAGTTGGTTGCGCAAAGAGGTAAGTATCGTATCTAACTTTGACTGGAGAGAATTAGGATTTGTTGGTCTATTTGTTATGTAAATTATATGGGAAAATGGCATAAATGCGAGGTGACGAATGTATATGGGCCGTCATGCGTTAAAGCATGCATGATTGAGCTAGTTGCCTTTTTGTCATCACTTATTCCATGTTATCTCTTGTTATATCCTTTTATTGCTACATGATCATACTTGTTATTCATACTTTACTTGTTAATGGTATTTGCTTGTTACTTATTTTGATTTATTCAGTTCTCACTCAATATCTACTTATCTGCTATATGTTCCTAGCTGTATTAATAACTTCACTACCTCATGTTTAACTTGCTTTCATTGACTTTGCATTACTTGTTGCACCTTACCATGTTTTTCGTTTCCTTTGAGTTCTTTAGCTATTCTAGTATTCGTGATTCGCGGAGAATTATAAATACAAAGTATTGATTATCCTCCATTGTATTGGTAGTTCCTTGAAGTATTGTACGCTTTATTTTCATTTCGTGTTGAGATTCTACTATTAGTTGTGTTGAATTGTTTATGTTAATGAGTTGAGATTAGGATCGGATTGTAGGTTGCAATAGTATTGAAATAATTGATATTGGTAATGGGTTGTACGCTACAACAGATAATGAAATGATATGATATTGAGATCAAGTTGCACGCTGCAACAATTATTGTTTTAAATGTTGGGATCGGGTTGCACGCTACAACAGTTATTACATTAAATATTGGGATCGGGTTGTGTGCCGCAACAAAGTATGATGTGTGTAGTTGTAGAGTTTTATCTCGGTATTGTGATATGAGATTTGAGATCATGTTATTCTGGGTTCTATGGTAGTTGACCTTCGGGTTCGTTTTTATGAGTTTACTACTTTAGTTATATTTTTGTATTCTGTTATTATTATTCGTACAAGTTTATTATGAGTGTCTTTCTATAGCCTCGTCACTACTTCATCGAGGTTAGGTTCAGTACTTATAGAGTACATGGGGTCGTTTGTACTCATGCTAAACTTCTGCACTTCTTGTGCAGATCCAGGCATTGGTTCTAGCGGTGCGTAGAGGAGTTCTGTTCGGATCCAACCGCTACAAGAGACTTGAGGTAGAGTTGTCCAACGTTCGTTGTCCGTGTAGTCCATATTATGTCTTTACTGCTTACTTTGTTTCAAATAGTTGTCTTTCGTTCAAACCATACTTTGTAGTACTCTAGTTGACCATCTACCGGTGACACTGAATTTCTGGGATTAGTCTGGATCATGTTATTTATGGATTTATCTTATATAATTCAGTTTTACCAATCGTTAGTTATTATTGTTACTCTGTTTTAAATTGTTGAAATGGTTAACAGATTAGCTAATGTTGACTTACCTAGTAAGTAGATGTTAGGCGTTATTACAGTCCATGATAGATACATTGGGTAGTGACAAAATCTCTTTAAATTAATGAAAGATCTAGAGTAATTTTATTGGTATCTGAATTCCTTTTGGCTCTCTTCTAGTTATTTGGCAGTACATCATGACACTCTTAGTTCATGGATGGCTCTGATTGTAGGAGTTTCAGATGCTCCACTATGTAAGAAAGCGACAATTTCATTAGGAAATTTTTAAATTCTGCTTTTAATTTCTGTTCATCTTTTTTTAAAGAAAAAGAACTCAATAATTGAGAAATTGTACTCAGATTCCTCCCCGACCAAATTAAACAATTTAACATTCAATTGAAGGTGTTCAGTCAAATATCACTAGTAACAAACTTATAATTTTGTAATATTCTAAACAACTAAAAGCGTAAATAATTTCTTTTGGTTTCTCTCTCTATTATTTTCTCCCTTTCCAAATAAAGCAAGAGAGGCATATTTCTGTCAAAATGATATACTTGTCGCTCAATATAATGTCCAAAAGTTAAGAGTATTTATGAGCCAATTCAAGAGTTACAGAGGCATGATGTTTATTCCTGCTTTACGCACGCTAAAACTTTTTAAATAGATTGCTGTTTTATTATTTGTGTATCTCATTTGGGTAATAATTAATACTCCTATATTATAATTAAGTTTTTTGAAATTTACATACTTTATTTCTGATAATATTTAAATACATATGTTGTTTTTGGCTTTAAAATTGTGGACAGATATCATTAACTATTGTTCCTCTCAAATATGTTTTCATGGATGCTGGACATGCATAGTGATACCTTTTAGACAAGTAAGATGTAAGCTAATCATATTGCTCAAAGATCTTTTTTAATAATTTTACAAATTGGGAATTAGTTCTTTCTTTAGCACTTAAATTTTCTGTAAATAAGGCGCATAGATACTTTTTTACTTCAACAATTGTTTATAAATTCCTGACGTTTAGAAACTTATAAATGAGGCTCAACTCTTTGGCAAGGTTGGCAAGAGATCGAGCTGGACGATCCAAATAAGAAATGGGCTGTTCATCAAGTGATCTATCAGGGTGATTTGCACAAATAGGATTATTTGGTGTCATGGTTTAAATTTTGATACCCAGTAAAAAAATCTTGAAAATACAATCGCCCGTAAGAATTTTGAAGCACGCTTGAGGTGATTTAAATTTTAATTTAAGAAAAAAAAATGGTACAGCTCAAGTGGAAACAAGTCTATCTGCATTTAATATTCAAAGCAAGTACGAACAATTACAAGCTAGCGCCAACTGGTGCTTAATATACTTGGATGTAATTTGCTGAAAATAAAGAATATGAGAATACTTTTATTAATAGTTGGCAGTAAATATAAATTCAATTTCATGGGCACTTGGATTTGCCCTTGGAGTTGAGCATGTCTCTATAACAAGGGCATTCCGACTTGTTACCATAGTTTCCAGAAGGGACACAGTTGCACTTATTGCAGCATATTCCACAGTAGGTCAAGCAACGTTTTGCTATTCCTGCTTTCCCACACCTCACTGCGCACTTAGAATCGCATGAACCTACACCATATAGATACATATAATATATCAATGTACCATAAAATATAGCAATCAATTATAACTTGTATACCATAGTAAATTATTATTTAAACGTATATGAAAGCTGATTACAACTTATAAGTAATTTTTATAGCAAAAATGGTATGATAACTTATTAGAAAAGATGGTGAAATGACATGTTATGTAGATATTATGACATCGCTTATATATGATATAAATATAAAAATTATTTACATTGTCAATATAAGCAAGTTAAACCTTAGTTGAATAGCAACATCTGTCCGTATATATCAGTTAAAAATTAGTCAGCAACTCGTATATATGTGTACATGTATGTGAGAGATGGCAATAATCTTACTTGGGTCGTCATAGGCCACAGCTGGTTGAAGGAAAGAAGAAGTCAGAACAAGTGAAACAATTAACAAAGTCATCATGGCAAGCTTCATTTTGAAGAGTAAATTAGTGTAGGCTAATTAATACTGATCTTCTGGAACCAAATTGCTATGATTTTAATGCATTGGGGAAGTGTAGATGAATGAGTATTTATAGCGTGACCTCATTAAGAGGCACAACTGCACAATTAGGAAGGAGGAAATGAGCAAGTGATGTTAATAATAGTGATTAGGTGGAGGCCATGTGTCAGGTAACGTAGAGATAAGCAGTGGCAACTGGCAAAAACGGAATCTCAGAAAATGATAGTAAGAAAATGGGGCCAGTTTCCTTACAGGCTGTGTCACAGTAGAGTGGCGGCTGTAGTAGGTGTGCTGACCCTTTAGGACGCAATCGGACGAGGTCTCAGAAGAAGAAAAATGCCTAGGATCCATATTCCTAATGTTATAAAACAAGGTTCGAAGTAGTTGACATAGTCGTCGGACAATTAAACTCGATAATTTACAATTACGTACGTATGACTAGTATTGATAATTTATTCTCAACTGTTCATATTCGAATGCTTGATCGGTGACTAAATAAGAAAATAAATCTTGACGTTTAAGTGACTAGATGCTCCAAGATATGTACAATCAACATAATCTTGAATGTTTTATTCCCGATCACCTTATTAGTACGTTGCTCGGATACTTCGGTGGATCAATTGAAAATTCAATAATAAGTTCTATCAGACATAATATAAATTGTATCCAATTATATTAAGTTGTTGCTAAAACTTAAATATTAATATAGCACTACATCTTATAGAACTAAGTCGGGCCGGTTGTGGTCGGTATAATTGTGTGTGTGTGTGTATATATATATATATATATATATATGTGTGTGTGTGTGTGTGTGTGTGTGAATATATACATATATATACATACACAATTAAATATGTATTATATAGTATCTATAATTAAACAATTTCTTTTTTAAATCTAACATTAAATTACCGACCGACGGTCAGTATTTAAATTAAATACTTTTTTTAATTTACCGACCGAATTCGGTTGGAATGGGTTGTGGTCAAACGGGTCAAAGGCCACTTAAACTTACCGATCGAAGTCGGTCAGAAATTTTTAATTTAGATCTGGCCGAGACGGAATTTTCTCCATTTCGCCTCTTTTATCTATCTCTCTTCCATCTCTCTCTTCAACTCCTATCTCCCTCCTCACCCAAAAACAAAGCACCTAGAAGTCTCCCTCCCCTCCCTCCGCCACTGTTGTGCCAGCCCCACTGCGTTCCGCCACCCAAAATCAAACCCCCTGTCCTAGAATTTCAAGGTTAGTTATATACATTTTTCAATTTAAATTATTTTAATTATTTTAATTGTATCAATTAGGGTTTAGTTATTTTTTAATTAAATTTAGTTGTATAATTGTGAGTTGCCTTGTCATTAAACCTTGAAATATTTCATGTATTATCCTTTATCATTTAGGATTGTTCATATTAAGATTTCATAGTTGTACTCTAGCCCCTCTTTGTGAATTTGTATTTTGTGTAATTTTGAATTTTTACATTTTTGAAGACCTAGATGCATGTCTTAGGTGCTAATAGTATTTCAAGGTTAGTTATCGAAATTTTTTAATTTAAGTAATTTTAATTATTTTAGTTTTATAAATTAGGGTTTAGTTAATGTTTAATAAAATTTAGTTGTATAATTGTGAGTTGATATAAATTAAGGATTGTTCATATTAGAGATCTTTAGAATCTTATTATAATTTTTGAGCGTGTGATATTTAGGGATATATGTGAACTTTCAAATTACTTCTTATAACTGAATTTTAAAAGAACTTATTTAGGGATGTATGTGAACTTTCAGATAAATATAACATGCAATTTATTTGTTCTATGTGTATATGAAATATCATAGTTGAAAAATTAGGTTTAACTAATTATGCCAGATTAATTGAGTGTGCTAACAAAGTATAATTGAATGAGTTAGTCTAATTGAATGGCCTGACTAATTCAATATTTTAGTAAGTAAATATTGTACTTTGTAACTAAAGTTTATTATGTTACTTAATTCTATAAACTAATTTGAATTATGATTAATATAACATGTAATTTATTTTTTCTATATGTAGATTGAATATCGTAGTTGGATGTACAATAGTAATTATCCTAATCGTCAGTTTTTTTGGGAGGAATTTATAGAAGGGGTTAAGGAATTTATTAGGCATGCAATGTCACTTGAACCATTTCGGATTGGAGGGATGATTAGGTGTCCTTGTACGAAGTGCAAGTGTTTACATTTTTTGGGTTCAGAGGATGTTATGACTCATCTTTATAGAAAGGGGTTTATGGATAATTATTTTGTGTGGACTAGTCATGGAGAGGTTGATGGTACTGATGGCGTATTTCATAATGTAGTTGTTGGTGAAGTATTAGGTCGGTGGAGAATAGCGTTCAACATCCTAGATACCATGAAATTATTGCGGATGCTTTGGGATGCACTTCGATTTTGAAACCCATGAATGTGTGAACAACCTCCTAATGAAGAGGCAAACTATTTTTATGAATAGTTAGAGGTCGCTAGTTGTCCACTAAGGGAAGGGAGTACGAACTCTCAATTGTCTGTTGCGGTTAGATTATTAAGTATCAAATTAGATACCAATATTTCTCAAGCGGGAATGAATTCTTTCATTGGCTTTATGAGTAAACTAGTTGACCCAAATTTCAACATACCTGAAGATTTCTATAAAGCTAAAAGATTGGTTTCTAAGTTAGGACTCTTGTCAATGAGAACCGATTATCGTGAGGATGGTTGCATGTTGTATTACACGGTTGATGCAGATTTAGAAAGTTGTAAATTTTGTGAAAAACCTCGTTTTAAGTAGGTTTCCAATGGGAACAATGTTGTTGTGAAGTCGATGCATTATTTACCTCTTATTCCTAGATTAAAGAGGTTGTAAGCATCGATGAGTTTCGCTCCTCATATGAGATGGCACTATGAAAGTAGAAGGTCTCCCGGAGTTATGTGTTATCCTTCAGAAGGGAAAGCTTAAAAGCATGTTGATAGGACGTAACCAGATTATGCCAGTGAACCGAGGAAATGTTCGGTTGGGTTTGCATGCTGATGGTTTCACGCCATTTTCTGTTTCTACAGCACCATATTCATGTTGGTCGGCCTTTATTACGCCGTACAATCTTCCGCCTAAAATGTGTATAATTAGTCCATATATTTTTTAAAATTGTGTTATCCCCGGTCCCTGCAATCCAAAGACTTTGATTGATGTATATTTGCAACCTCTAATTGATGAGCTTAAACAATTGTGGTATGATGGAGTTGAGACATATAATATATCAACTAAGCAAAATTTCAACTTGCGTGCTAACTCAATGTGGACCATTAATGATTTTTGTGTGTATAAAATGTTGTCTGGGGGGATGATTGCTGGAAAGTTAACATGTCCTTACTGCATGAAAAATGGTAAAGCACTCACTTTAAGACATGGCCGAATCAGGCATGGTTTGATTGGCATCGTTAGTTCTTGCTGGTTGATCATGATTTCAGAAGGATGAAGAACGCATTCAAAAAGAATACAGTTGAACATGATTTGCCACCTCCAATTTTGTCCGGTGAGGAAATTTGGGAGAGGGTCCAGAACTTCACTAAAGTTGCCGAGGCCCCACCTTCTAGATTTCCTGGATATGGTGTTACTCATAACAGGAAAAACAGAGCATATTTTGAGGGTTGTCATATTGGAAGGATAATATTCTCCGGCACAATTTTGATGTCATGCATATTGAGAAGAACTATTTTGACAATTTATTCAACATAGTGATGGATGACAAGAATAAGACAAAATATAACCCGAAGGCTAGACTGGACTTACAAGAATATTCCAGGCCACCTAAATTACATTTGCAGTCTGCGAACAATGGTAAGGTGTTCAAGCCCAAGGCCAACTACACATTCACTCTGGAACAAAGACAACAAATTTTGAGTGGGTTGCAAACCTAAAGATGCCTGAAGGTTATGCTTCGAACCTGGTAAAACATGCTGATATGATTGAAAGAAAGCTGACTCATATGAAAAGTCATGACTGTCATATATTCATGGAAACCTTAATCCCTATTGCATTTTGTGGTTTGCTTGAGAATATCTGGAAACCCATCACATAGATAAGTTTGTTCTTCAAAGAATTATATTTTACCACGTTAAGGGAAGAAAAACTATTTCAAATGAACCGAAACATTCATTTAATCAGTAATAAGCTGGAAAGGATTTTTCCATGTGGTTTCTTTGATGTGATGGAACACCTTCCAATTCACCTTGTACATGAAGCATGACTTGGAGGGCCAGTTCAATGCAGGTGGATGTATCCATTCGATAGGTAATGATTAAACCTTGATTTATTCTTGTAATTTTCTTTAACATTATCATCTAATATGACAATGTGCAGAACTATCGGCAACTGTAATCGATTTGTTAAATAGAGGAATAGGATTGAAGGATCCATATGTGAAGCCTATCTTGCAAAGGAAACTGCCCATTTTTGTTCTTACTACTTCAACAGTCATGTGCCATGTGCTAGAAATAGGCCCAATTGGAACAATGTCGTGATTGAGGTTGATCTATTATATCCACCAATATCTATATTCAATATACCAGGTCGAGGCTTTAAAGATTGAACAAAAAGAGGCGACAAATCAGCTTCAAATTATGTGTTGCTAAATTGTCCGGAAGTTCAACCCTTCCTTAAGTAAGCGTTGACGTAATATTAATTTACATGAAATGCTGTTTAATTTGGTTGATGCAACTAACAAAATTTTCAATGTGTCGCTCAGTGAATTTGTAAGTCAATTTGGCCATGATGATGTATATTTTACATCTGATGCATGGTTTAAAGAGTGTGTAAGTGCATCTTACATACTTTCTCACATGTGAATATACATACTTGGTCACTGGTGAATATACTTGCTCACTTGTCATTTATTTAACACTACATGTAGGTCAATAGTCCAAACCACGGTGTTAATCAATTTTTGAAATATATATCGTGGGGACCTGCACCGATGGTTACAACTATGTCTAAGTATTTTGTGAATGGTTAACAATTTCACACCGAGGAATGCTCCAATTATAAAAAAAAAAAAAAGCAATAACAGTGGGGTGTGTGTCAAAGGTGGTGAAGGCAATCAGGATGGGGAAAATGATTATTATGATGTGATTATAGAGATTCTAGAATTATCATATTCAGGTTGGCCAAATAAGAAGATCATACTTTTTCGATGTAAGTGGTTTGACCCAACACCTAGAAGAGGTACAAATGTGCACTCGCAGTACAACATAATTGAGGTTAATAAAAAGAGGGAGTATGATTTCTATGATCCTTTTGTAATTGCAGAAAAAGTTAGGCAAGTGTATTATGCTCCATATCCATTATGGAGGGATAAGGTTGATTGGTGCAATCAAAGCTAAGCTTGTTGGTAGGGTGAAAGTTGAGAATGTGCTAGTTGTTTCTTACGAAAATAATACCTCAAGTGTTAACCAAATGGTGGATGATCAGTTAGAAAATTACTTGGGGCATCCTCAACGCATAGAAGAAATTGATATGGAGGAAATAACAATCATAGAAAATGAGGACGCAGAAATCACCTAATGAAAATGAAATAAGTGAAGAGGAAGAATTTTCGGACGAGGAAGGATACTTCGAAGATGACTATCATGCTAGTTTTTTCAAGCGCTCTCAACTTATATAGATTTATATTCTCAATTCTAACATTTTCCTTAAGTTATGCAGATGACCGGTAGGGGTCGAGGTAGGTCTAGGAAGGATAAAAGGCCTATTGATCATGATGATGGTGCTACACCCTCTCTTCCTTCCACTCCACACTTACATCCCTCCACTGCTGATGGTTGGCAGCAATCTTCTAGAACCCATCTTTTCCACCACATTAATCTACTCATCAGACTACCTATCATTCGCCCTCCCAGCAATATTCTTACCATTATGCACCATAGGGCTATACCCCCTTCCTCCACATGATCATGCATATAGTTGTATGGGTCCATCGAGTTAGCAGTCACAGGGCAATGTGGTGATACGCATGTCATCTTCTCCATTTGGTTCATCACCAGTTGGATCGTATCCATCTAGATTTTATCCAGTTGGATCGCATCAAGGGTCTAGATCGCAACAAGGTAGTGGATCGCAGCCATCTTCATCAGCGACCCGGTCTCCCTCACCACAGAGTTCGTCTCCTAGAATTTATAAACTTCGCCTGAGGGATAATAGCACTAAGCCAGATGCCTCCCATTCTACGCACGCTTCACATTCATTGAATGATGATGATCCAGAGGAAGTGCGGTATGATCGTTATCATAGGATGATCATCAGGTCTGAGGGCAATGGGTATGATTTACTTATTACTTCTTTATTTTTGCTGAATTATAATAACCACTCTTGTTTATTTAATGTAATTTTTATGTTGTAGGTTCATACCTAATCATCGAACTACAAAGATAATCACTGAAGCTCTTGGTCGGTGGTATAATGCACCTTATGAGACTTGGAGTGACTTTCCATCGGAGCTCCAGCAGCAAATTTTCAACCAATTTAAGGTTTTAATACAATTCTTATCTATTTAAGCATTATATTAACAATATTTTCATCTAACATTACACACTTCATTTGTAGACTAAGTGTGCCTGGGAGGACCGGCATAACAGTGAAATTCTTGCAAATGTTTTGTTCGAATGTCGTAAGAGACTATCTGATTCCTTCTCCTCTGCTCGAAAGAAGAGCAAGAAGCCTTCATGGGTTTACCAGATATATGGGAGGATTTGGTGAGGCAATGGACCGATAAATCCTAGAAGAGTGAACAGGGAAAGAAGGCCCGAACATCTGAGAAGGGTGGCTCCTTGCACTGTGTGGGTGCAAGGAGAATGGGGACTACAAGGAGACTACAGGTAATTCCTTATAATATTTACATCTATTTTTATCGATCTATATTTATATATTTTAATTTAGTTAGCACGTTTTATTATATTTGTAGGAAAAAAATATGGAAGGAAGATGACTCATGATGAAATCTTCATGGAGACTCACTTCCGGAAGAAGAAGGAACCGACATATCCATCTAGATGGGTCGAGGACCGGCAGAGACTGCATATGTAAGTTTTATAACTACTATAACTTGAAATTAATGTTTATAAAATTATATAGTTAATAATTTTTTTATCTTCTAAATAAAGGGTCGCTACAAGGCTAATGTGGAGGAGTACACTCAGAGCTTGCCACTGAATGAGCAAGGCGAGCGACTACCCATTTCGGATGAAGAATCGCAGAGGATATGGTTGGATGTTGTTGGTGGTCCTAAAAAGGGGATAGCATACAGCCTTTTAGAGAGATCATTTCAGTGCTACAAGACTGGATTGCAAGGTATAAGGACTTCCACCCAGGGCGAGGCAATTGATAGGTCGACTCTCTCTTCTATGGAGAAGAAGATCGCAAAGTTGACAGCAGAGCTTGAAGAGACAAACACTAGAGAACGAAAGAGAGATAAACAATTAGATACTCTTCAAGTTCAGCTAGAAAAGAGGGACCAACAATTTAATGTCCTTCAAGGTCAGTTAGCCAATCTTCTTGCTAGTGGTGCTTTCCCGATTGCCCGGTCTCGTGAGCCTTTCCCTGATGCTAATCCTTCGAACCATGCCGACGATGAATTCTATAGTAGTACTGGAGATGAAGATGATGGAGCACAAAACACTCATTGAATGATGTTTGAACTTTTAACTTGTGAAGCGTTTTGTTGTTAGGTATTATGTCTTGTTAATATAGTTTAGTGGGGATGGAGATGATGATAATGTTTTGTTAATATAGTTTTGATAGTTTTTATTGTTGTTGTTATTGTTGTTCTTGTTGTTGTTATTGATGTTGTTATTGGTTGAGTGGGAGCAACGTAATGCATCCATTAAAAGGTGATTGGTTGTTGGCAGGTGGTGCAGCATAAAATAGCTGATTTTGGCAAAATATTACCCAGAAAATCGACCGACTTCGGTCGGAAATGTTCATATTAATTCCCAGAAAATCATTTTTACCGACGGACTTTGGTCGGAATTTATGATTTTAAATTTTAATTATTTAAATAATACCAACCGATTTTGATCGAAATTAATAATTTTAAATAAAAATGTATAATTATATATTTTAAGAATACCGACCAATTTAGATCAGTCATTTAAAAATAATTAAAAATGAATAATAAAATTTCCAACTGAATTCAGTCGGTAATTTAGAAATAATTAAAAAATATATTTAACAATACCGACCGAAGTCGGTCGGTAATATTAATTTGTGCCAGACATCTGGTCAAACTGTGTTGACAGTTACCAACTGTCTTCGGTCGGAAAATAGCGACCGATTTCGGTCGCTTCCCTATTGCGACTATTATTTTATCGACCAATTGAAAACCATCGGAAATCGGTCGATTTTTGTTTGATTTCGACCGATTTCGGTCGGTTTTTGTGGACACTTGTTGGTAGTTTTTTAGTAGTGTGGGTGGCAGGCCAAGATTCAACCTCACGTTGTATCGAACCATGACACAAAGATAAATTGTTAAGCTCATGAATCGATGACTGATTAAGATCAAGACTAAGCGGGGTAGAGACCGAGCGAGATCGAAGGAAGCCTGCTGAATCGGATAACAGAAAGCTGGGATATCCGTGATCTGGCAAGGATCGTGGCAGAAATCTCGGCACGTATCAAATCAAGACTGGTTATTTAGCCAATCCTGAGATTTCCTTCTGTATTTAGAATTGTACCATAAGTAGAATTCATCTACTATATAAAGGGAGTTCCAGTCATTTTGTAATCATCATATTCACGAATAAAAAATCAATATATAAAATTTTCTCTCTTTAGCATTCTTACTATGTTGTTAAGTTCATACCTTTCAATTACATTCTTAGTCGGTTCGAGTGCGATCTAGATCGAGGGACAAGCTGCATTTTATATCAGTTTACTTTATTATATAGTTAATTTCTAGCATCAGTTTTCATATTTATCAATTTGTGCCAAGTGAAATTACATATCCTTAAAATCACTTATAAATTTAATTGTTCTTCAATGTTAAGGGTAAACAGTTTGGCGCCCACCGCGGGGCTAAGGATAATAGTGATTTCCTGGTACTAATTTTCATAACACACACTGCTTTACACTTGTTCATGTAAGCGTTTTTATTCCAGGATCATCATGTCAAACTCTCAAGCAGTGCCCACACACGCCGACAATGGCCTTGGTTTTCATGGAGAAAATGGCAACATAGCTTCCCTAGGGAACAAAGTGCCTCCGGTTGACCTCGAGGGAGTACTAGTTGCAGACCCCATCGACGCCAGTTCCCATTTTGCCCTAAATGCAAATCTGGGTGCCGACCCCGAAAATAGCATTTGCAAGACGTTCAATCAGCCGGTCAGAATGCACAGGGCGGTGAAGAAGGCGGAATCAGCCTACAAATAGTATTTGAAATGTTACAGGCTCAACAAGCCGCAATAGCACAACTTGAATATCAAAACCATGCACCGAGTAGGGTTGAACCCGAGCCATCACAAGAAGTTGTTCACAGGGTCGAATCAGTGCCGGGGAGGTCAAATGTGAATGAATCAGGGACCGACCCCGCTATAATAAAAATTCTCGAGGAGATGACAAAGCAAATTGAATTGAGGGAGAAGAATATTGAAGCGAGTTACAAAAAAGTGGAAACATATAACTCTCAAGTTGATCAAATTCTGGGGGCTTATGAGTAAGAGTGGATTCGATAGAAATGTTGAGTCCAAAGAAGCACCACGACTATCGGAATACAACTTCAACGTTGATGCATCAGCTATTGTATCATCCATCGGGCGCATCAAAGACATCAGGTGGCCCCGACCTCTACAGACTGATCCGGCCCATAGAACTCCTAATTAAATGTGCAAGTGTCATGGCACCCATGGCCATAGAACAGAAGACTGCAGACAACTGAGGGAAAAGGTAGCTCGATTCTTCAACGAAGGGAATCTCCAAGAATTCTTAAGTGATCGTGCTAATAATCACTTCAAGAACAAAGATTCAAACAAACATAATTAGCAAGAAGCCTTGTAGAACGTGATCCACATGATTTTTGGAGGGGTCGATATTCCTTAGGGGCCCATATTCAAACGCACCAAGGTGTCGATCACGACAGAAAAATGGACTCGAGACTACGTACGGGAAGGGACCTTGTCTTTCAATGACGAGAATTCATATGGGATCTCACAACCCCACAACGATGCTCTGGTAATATCTATTCTTATAAATAAAATTCAAGTTAAACGTGTTTTGAATGATCCAGGTAGCTCGGTATATATCATTCGATCGAGGGTCATAGAACTGCTCGGCCTACAGGATCAAGTTGTGCCCGCAGCCCAAGTACTTAACGGCTTCAACATGGCAAGCGAAACCACCAAAGGTGAAATTACTTTTCTAGTGAACGTGGTCAGGACCATCCAAGAAACAAAGTTCCACGTGATTGAGGGTGACATGAGATACAATGCCCTGCTCAGAATGCCTTGCATCCATAACATGAGGACAGTACCCTCGACCCTTCACCAAGTTCTGAAGTTCCCAACACCAGAGGGAGTCAAAAAGGTGTACGGGGAGTAACCCGTCGCCAATGAGATGTTTTCAGTCGACAAAGTGATACTGGTATCGGCACTCTCGTCTATAAAAGGATGGGATCCGAAGGGAAAATATAAGGTAAAATAGCAACCACAGACACCAGCCTCGTCCCAATCGGAGAAGCTGGGGATCGACGAGGACGATGACCATTGGATCCCTCGATCCTTCATAATTCTCGATGACTCCGACGCTACCAAGTCAGCGGTCGAAGATCTGGAACAAGTCATATTAATCGAATATCTGTCCGAACGAAAGGTATACCTGGGCACAGAATTAACCCCTGAGCTTAGAAAAAACTTATTCAATTCCTTTTAGATAGCATAGATTGCTTTGCTTGGTCCCACCTCGATATGACAGGGATCCCACCGGAAATCCTTACCCATAAATTAAGCCTGGATCCGAAGTTTCATCCGGTGAAGCAAAAAAAAGGCCTCAATCCGAGGTTAATCATGCATTCATCAAGGACGAGGTATCAAACTTCTCAAATAGGATCCATTCGGGAAGTAAAATATCTCGAATGGTTAGAAAATATAGTGGTAGTCCCTAAGAAGGGAAATAAACTTAGAATGTGCGTAAATTATAAAGACTTGAACAAGGAATGCCCTAAGGATTCTTTTCCTTTGCGTAATATCGATCGTATGATTGATGCCACGGCCAGTCACGAGATTCTCAGTTTTCTCGATGCCTACTCTGGGTACAACCAAATACAGATGAATCCGTAGGATCAGGAAAAGACCCTGTTTATCACTAAGTATGGCACCTACTGTTATAATATAATGTCGTTCGGACTAAAAAATGTCTGAGAAACTTATCAACGACTAGTAAATAGAATGTTCGAAGAACAAATAGGAAAATCAATGGAAGTTTATATTGATGACATGTTAGTTAAGTCCCTGCGAGCAGAGGACAAATATGGTATTTGCAGGAGACTTTTGATATACTAAGGAAGTACAATATAAAGCTCAACCAATAAAAATGTGCGTTCAGGGTTGGCTCGGGCAAGTTTCTTTGCTTCATGGTGTCCAATCGGGGGATCAAAATCAACTTCGACAAAATCAAAGCTATCGAGGATATCAGGGTCATGGATAATGTAAAGGTCGTATAGAGGCTAACGAGGAACATAGCCGTCCTAGGGCAATTCATTTCGAGATCCTCAGATAGGAGCCATCGTTTCTTCTCACGGCTTAAAAAGAATAGTAGCTTTACATGGACTCTAAAATTCTAGCAGGCCTTGGAGGAACTAAAGCGATATTTATCGAGCTCGCCACTACTTCACACCTCGAAAGCGGACGAGAAACTTTTCTTGTACTTGGCAGTCTTAGAAATAGCCGTAAATGGAGTCCTAGTCCAAGAAGAACAAGGTAGGCAATTCCCTGTCTGTTATGTTACTCGGACCTTAAGTGAGGCCGAAACCAGATATCCACACTTAGAAAAACTAGCTCTTTCTTTAATAAGCGCTTCTAGGAAATTAAAGCCATATTTTCAATGTCATCCAATATGTGTTATAAAAACTAATCCACTTCAAAATATTTTGCACAAACCCGAGCTTTCGGGTCGATTGGCCAAATGGGCCACAGGAATCAGCGGGTACGATATTAAATATCATCCCCGAACCGCCATCAAATCTCAAATCTTGGCAACCTTTGTGGCCGACTTCACGTCATCCCTCGTACCCGAGGTTAAAAAATAAATGTTAATACAATCGGGTTCATCCTCAGGAGTCTGGATCCTCTTTACGAATGGTGCTTCAAACACGAAGGGGTCTCGGCTGGGTATTGTACTAAAATCGCCGACGGGTAATGTAGTTAGACAATCTATCAGAACTTCAAAATTAACTAGCAATGAGGCCAAGTATGAGGCCATGATTGCAGGTCTCGAGTTGGCTAAAAGCTTGGGAGCAGAGTTCATCCAGGCCAAGTGTTATTCCCTCCTCATGGTAAACCAAGTTAACAGAACCTTCGAATTCCGAAAAGACCGAATGCAAAGGTACTTGGATAAACTATAGGTAACCCGACGTCGATTCAAGGAATGGACCTTACAACATGTACCTCGAGAACATAACAACGAGGCCGACGCTCTTGCAAACTTAGGTTCATCGGTCGCAGATCATGAGCTCAACTCAGGGACTGTCTTACAACTCAAGAGATTAGTGATCGAAGAAGGTCATGCCGAAATAAACTCCACAAGTTTGACCTGGTATTGGAGAAACAAGTACATAGAGTACTTAAAGAACGGGAAACTTCCATCAGATCCAAAGGAGTCCAGAGCTCTGCGTACAAATAAATCACGGTTAACTTTGTCCGAAGATAGAACGCTGTTTAGAAGGATGTTTGATGGAATGTTGGCAATATGTTTGGGACCGAGAGACACCGAATACGTCCTAAGGGAAGTTCACGAGAACACTTGTGGAAATCATTCCGGTGTTGAATCGTTGGTCTAGAAAAATCAAATAATGAGGCCATGAATACAAGCCAAGAATTATTGGATGAAGACGCAAAGCCGCCCTCATTCGATTGGCCACAGAAAAATAACAGATAAAAAGGTACTAAAATCGAAGAGCCATTCTTCGATATTTTATCATCGGGGACTTGGTGTTAAGAAAATTCACCCTCAACATCTGAAATTCAAATGAAGGCAAACTGGGAAGGACTGTACCAGGTTGTCGAAATCACCAGAAAAGGATCCTACAAGCTCGACATGATGAACGGCGAACAACTGCCGAGCAATTGGAACGTATCGCTCCTAAACCGATACTACTGCTAAGGTACGGCCCCTTCCATTTTCATTTATATTTTAAACTAACTCTTGTAGGTGTTCGACCAGAAACAGCGATGGGTTCTTCGACACGAAGTCCTTAGGTATGAAAGCACGCATTGCACTCTTTTTCCCTTACACCGGTTTTGTCCCAAATAGGTTTTCCAGTGAGGTTTTTAATGAAGCAACCATTGGTCGTGCTAACTTAGAACAATTCAACAGTATCCGAGGCTTCTTTGCAATCAACCTCGAATACTGGGGGGGAATTTCCCTTTAACGTCAACTTTGTTTCGAGGAAATTACTTCATAACAGCAGGGTCTCGATAGATAAAATTTGTAAGGGCCAACCGGTCAAACGAACCATGCCCACGTAGATTGCTTGAGCCCTGGCACAAAATATATATGCATGTATAATCATTTATAAAGAGAAGTATTTTTCCTTGCCGATATCTTTTGCCGTAGAAAAGTTTTCTACTTTACAATTTCATACACTCGAAACTGTTATGAAAACAGGCATAAGGGTCTATCATAACAAAGTTCGGATAATTACCCCCACACTTAGGGACTGCCGTTCGAAAAGTAAAATCGAACAAGATCAAATTATTAAAACTTCGAGGACATAAGACCTTTTGGGGAACCCTTAATTTTTAAAGGCCACGTCCACCCCACTCGGGGACTGACCCTTCGGGCAAGCTCGAAGTAAAACGGAAAAATAAGCCCAATGGGCAAATCCAGAACTAAGTGGTTATGGCCGAATTATCACGTTTCGGAGACATCCGAATTTCGTAACAAAATAACCCTGGCACAAAAAATGTATACATGTATAATCATTTATAAAGAGAAGTATTTTTCCTTGCCGATATCTCTTACCTTACAAAAGTTTTATACTTTACAATTTCATTCTCTCAAAATTGTTATGAAAACAGGCCTAAGGGTCGATCATAACCAGAGTTCGGATAACTACCCGACACTAGGGGACTGTCGTTCGAAAAGTAAAATCGAACAAGATTTAATTTAAACTTCGAGGACATAAGACCTTTTGGGCAACCGTCAATTTTTAAAGGCCATGGCCACCCCACTCGATGACTGACACTTCAGGCAAGCTCGAAATAAAACGGGAATATAAGCTCAATGGGAAAATCCCAAACTAAGAGGTTACGGCCGAGTTAACACTGTTCAGAGACGTCCAAATTTCGTAACAAAATAGGCCATCGAATTTTTTTTTATAACGGACTAAAAAGGCTACCCCCAGCAAAATCATAAAGGGCTTCATAGTATCAAGCCTCGAAAACTCTTATGAGTACAAAATTGTTCGAACTCTCGAATAATTTCTTATTTCATGCTAAGGCATTAAAATTTTTGCAGATACAAATGATAAAAACTTTTTCAAGCCGAAAAGGGGAGAAAGCCATAAACAATCTTTTTACAAAGGCCAGATCTGCGTAATACAGAAAATACAAAACCCTAAGGCTGTTTTGTTTTGAGTTCGAGAGACCATCCTCGCTCAAATAAGAAAACCTAAGGGTTAACTTACTTTGAGTCCGAGAGACCGTTCTCACTCAACTAAAAAACCTAAGGGTTACTCTATTTTTGAGTTTGAGGGAACCCTCGCTTGATTATAAAGCTTAAGGGCTATACTAGTTTTGTTTCAATCAAATTGTCTAAACCTCAGACCTTAGCATACAACTTCATAATTTCATAAGGTAAAAGGAAAGGGAAGAGAAGCTTATATATATGTGTGTGTGTGTATGTGTGTGTGTGTGTGTCAAAAATCATTTACAAGAGCAGCATGGCTTGATCAAAATTCTCTACAAAAAGCTGAAACGGCCTTAAAAGAAACACAAAGAAAAAATGCAAATTCTAAGGGCCTAGTCTTTTCCGGGAGGAGCATCTTCACTCTCGAGGCCTTCCCCCACTTTTGGACCCACTCAGGCTCCCAGAATTTTCGTCGTCAGGAAAGGCCAACACTTTGGCCTCGACTTCGATCTCTTTAGCACTCTTGATATCGGCTGTAAGATCGAATCCACGAGCATGGATCTCCTCGAGAATCTCCATTCGAGACTGGCATTTAGCATGCTCGGCAACCCACTCGATCCTGAGCATCTTCGGTAACCTCCTTTGCTCGAACTTGAGTAGCTTCAGCATCAGCCCGGTAGATGGCCACAATTGCATCTGAATCAGCCTTGGCAGCTTCGACCTCCGATTTGGCCGCTGCATGTTCTAAGACCAGCTTCTCTCGATCGGAAGTTTCCGAACATAACCGAGAATGTAACTCCTTAATGTTCGAGCAGCCTCCTTTTCTAAGTCGAGGCAATCCATGTTCTTCTTCTACGCCTAGGCATCTGCCTTCACTGCATCCACTTCCTCACAAAGTTGCCCGATCACATCGAGCTTTTGCTGGACCTGTGGGACCGAACTGTTAGCCATCAACCCCAAGAAAGTATCATCAACTTCAAAGATTCTGTTTACCTGCTCGGCCAGACCAGCTTGTTCTTTTTGAGATGCTTCTAGCTCAGCCTGAAGTCCTTTTACTTCCCCTTCTCTCTGTTCACTGAGAAGCTTGAAGGCATCTTTCTCCTCAGCGAGTCCTCGTATTTCGGCCTCGTCGCACCCCTTTTTCTCACGAAATCGGGTTTCGACATGTGACAACTCTTTTAAGGAAGTATTAAAAGAGGAGAGTCACCACCTAATGATTTTTAAGGTGCGTTAGGTCACCTATTTGCAAGTGACTTTGGTTCAACTAGGTTACATCACCAAAGATCGGGTAAGGGCTCAAAATTACCTCAAAGAGAGGATGTTAGGCACTCTTCGAGGTCCACAACTGTGGGTCCCGGCCGAACTTTAATTATATGAACTAGTCAGATAAACAAAGATAGAGAGCACAAAGTTTGAGAATTTTATTATAAAAAAAGATTTCGAATAGATGAGTACAAACACTTGATTCGAATAAAAGGGACATATGATTGGGGGGTCCTAAGTTTTTCAGCCTAAAGGATCACCCCTTTCAACATAAATAATATTTCGTAACTCCCTCAAGATGGGGTGTTACTCATATTATTCAGCGGGCACAGACTATCATCTCCTGCTACCCGATTACTATCTTTAAGTTATTACCTAAAGTGCACTAATTAAATTATAAGTAGTACCTTATGCGTGCACTACCCGTCCCATACCTATGGTCCACGAGGTATTGGACCTCTATTTTGGGTGGTTCTAGACCTCACTTAGAACCGATTTTTATTGTTATACTTTATCCATATGGGCATGTTCTCTACGTGAATAGTCCAGTACAATAACAAATGATTAAGATCCTATAGGAATGATCTCTAGTGGATATGCTGCAGCAATACAAATTGAAGCAAGGTTCAACAATATTTATTTCCTATCGGCAGGTTTTCTAGCAACATGTAGCAACAAGGGTAATTGAAGCATTTGAGCTTATGCTTTGCTAGTAGACAAGTAGTGTGAGCGTGTGCTTTTCCTAATGGCAGGATTTATTCAGTGTTCATAGAGAGTGAACGACACATGTAGCAAACACATTATTAAGTCCTCTAAGCATGATATCTACCCATCGTATGTGAATATTAAAATCTAGCACATTCCCTTTTACTAATAACCCCAATTGTTTATACAAAGATTATTACAGGTCCAATAATGAGTAAAGTAACAATATCACATAACAATGAACATGCCCACAGTATGCCCTAAAATAAATAAATACCCAGCATTTATGGGCCTTCAATATCTCTTACACATAGTACACATGCCCTCAACAAAGGCACGTGCAATACACGACCCAAAGGTCCATAGAAGAGTCCAAACTAATTTACTTAACCACAGCACCAAGTATTGCACCACTTGAAACAACAAAACTTAGACACACAGCATATGACAGGGAAGTAGAATAGTAGGGACTGTTTTGGAGGTTGAGGGAGTGACTAGGACCAAGCCCTAGTGTGTCAGAGTTCACAAGGGCCTCAATTAGATCCTGAGCAGTGCTCATACTAGGGAGGCCAACAATAGAACCTAGATAGCCTTGGATTTTAGTCGGCTAAGAATGGGAATTCAAAATAGCATAAGTAGTAAGTAAGGAGAGTGGATAGTGATATAGGGACAGAAATCAAGTAATACACCAAGTTGAGCATACAGAGCAATTAGCCAAGCAGGGCAGTAGGTTCAGCAAGATATACATAGCAAGTACCACATAAACCAGCTCATATTGAAGGAATTAGGAGAAGAAATAGGTTTACATGCATACATAAATTATCGTGTATAGATGCATGAAGCTAAACTAGTTGAAACCTAAAGATCCAAATTAATTTAAGTATACACCCTAGTGCCATGTTAATCAGTATTTAGACATGATGGGGAACACACAATGTGACAATCACTGAAAATACAGGGTATCAAACAAATCAAAGGTATGCTTCCGAGGAAACATATTAACATAGAAGAAGAATCATGGTTGACAAAAATGGAGTATTTATCTTTTAAAAAAATCAGGACAGCATGGAAACATGTTTAGAGCAGACTTTAAAGTAGTATTCCATAGAGTTGAGAGTAACACACAAAGGGAAATCAAGTAGACATAGGATTTAGCACTAAAAGACTAATTCAAGTGGGGGTGATTCCCATAGAGTTGTGGTAGTATCCGAAATAAAATATGCAAAGATTCTATGATTAACAACATATGGTCACAACGGTCAAATTTATATCAAATAGAATTGCATTGAAGCTCAAACTGAACATATTCAGATGCTAGAGATACAAAAATTATTCCAAAAAAACAAACAATCAACATAGAAGTGCAAACCATAGTGAAGAATACATATTAGCCTAACACATGCAGTAAACTATCTCATACGTCCAACTATCATAGAATGAAAAAGATTATTGAGAATTATCATAGTTAAATCATGCTCATATAATTCAAATACATATGCAGAAAGAAAGAAAGAAATTGAACATTGCAAGGATTTAAAACACTAACCAGTAGCAGAATCAAAAGAGTAAAGAGCGTAATAGAAAAAACTCCAGGTCTTAGATGCTTAAGAGTTCACAAGAGCCTCGAGAGTGGGCTCCGAGCAGTGCTTTCACCGAAGGAGGTCGTTTAAAGGACTTGGCTTTCAGCCGACCCCGAATTTAATGATTTTAGAGATTGTTCGAGTGTAACAATGAGTGAGTAAGTGAGTGAGAGAGGAGAATAGTTAGAACAATAGTAGTGATTAGGAGTTTCAAATTCTGTTCAAGGAGATTTAGGGGAGGGGTGTATATAGTAGCAGATTTAACACATAAAATAAGGAAATACGGTAGACTAAACACAACATAAGGAAAATATAGCATGCGAAATCAATTAGAATCAGTTTTAGCGCAAATAACACATAAAATAAGGAAGTACAATAGATTAAACAGAGAGTAAGGAAAATTCATCATTCAAACACAAGAAAAGGAATAATATCACATGCAATCAAAGATCGGTAAAGGAAAAGGGAAAATCTCAAACCCTAGTTGGGACTAATGGCCTTGAATCGAACCAATAATGTAAGAATCGTTCATTATAGCGTGTATATAGACAAAATATCGTCCAAATCTTCACAAAATCAAAGTAAATCGGTCTCGTTCTTGAGAAGTAGTTCTTTCCAAAATTAGGGCAAGAACTAAGTAACACCACAGACATGCGTATAATAGTAGAGTATCACAAAATAGGTAAGTAAATCATGGATTGATTCCATGTTTGGGTTGGAATCAGAGAAGGTTAGGATATGGCGGCTAGGGTTTAACAGAGGCGGGTGGAGAGATGAGAGAATGGTGAGGTAGATGGGCAGAGGAAAATAGGTCTTTAGGGTTTTAGGGTGAATACACGAATCTTCATAATTTAAATCCTCAATGCCTTTACCCATTTCGACACTTTGAACTCTGGCAGTAAGTTTCTTGAGTTTTTCTGCCATGTTTTTGATGAGAAGGTCCTTCTCGGTGTATTCAGGTATGTATAGGGTTTGTTGTGGGCTGTGGGGTAAGGTTTCCACGTATATGGGATTGCTTTGATGGATTCCAGGAATCTGGGCATAGTGGTGGTCGTTGGTTAAGTTTTGGGGATCAGAGGTAGGTTGTGGTGCATTTTGAGGAGTGTGATAGGTGGTGGTTTGTGGATACTGAGTTAGATGGTGATGGTGCTATGGAGGGGTAGGTATTGTGGAGGATTAGGGTTTTGAGGAGGTGTGGCATATTGATGAGGTGTGGGAGGATTTTGCGGATTTTGGTTTTGTGTGTTTTGGGGAGGTGCCGAGTTTTGGGCATTTTGTTGGTCAATGTCGGGAACGTTTAGGGTGAGGGAAAGGTTTGCCAAGTGCCGGACCTTCTCAAGCTCCCCTTGTAGCTCCAATATTTTTTGCTCCAAAGGTAAGACCAGATCGTTCTGTGTCGGAGTACTCCGACCATCTAAAATTTCAATACTCTCTGCATGGGTAGCATTGTCTTTCCTAATAACGCTCATATCATCCATTTTGGCTTTTCCTTTGTTCTTGGAATCGTTTGGTGGAGGAGGAGGTGGAGGACCTCTGGATCTGGTGTGATATGTCGATGATTCCAGTAACCAACCTTGGGGAAGGGAATAAACAAAGGAACAAAAGGTAACCAAGTCAGTAAGGAGTATTAAAAGGATGTTTGCAATATTAAAACATGTATTGCAGAATAAATTCGCGTCCTAATTTGAGGGACCTCGTTGTGCCCAAGGTGGGCCTAAGTGACACATAGATTTGTAGAAAATTGATGCCAATGATTGCATCATTTAATTAGTGAGAAAATGAGCCAAATCCTTACTAAAAACGACAATAATGAGAAAAGAGTCACTAATGGCATTTTCCTTATTACAATCAAAATCTAACTGTATCTAGAAAGCAGTAAAAACATTGTTTCCTAATCTACTTGGCCCCAGAGGGACCTTCTCCATTCTTGGCCTTCTTGTATCCATCAATCAAGTTCCCCAGGTCGCGCATGTACAATAGTAGATAAGACCTTGCTAGATGGCCTCCTTCATTGCGTTCCGCATTCTGACAATCCAAGAGCCTTTTCCTCATCTTCCCCTCAAGTTCCATTAACCCTTTCTCCAAATATTCCAATCTATATGTTGATTTAGTAGCAATTTATTTCCATTCGTTGATTGCTTTCATATTCACTTTGTGTTGTTCCAAATTCCTAGCTTCAGACTCGAAGAGCCTTTTGCGCAGAATCCTATACTTGACTTGTGCTTCATCAGCGTCGTCTATAACCCTATTTTTCAGATTAATCACTAGCTTAACATCTCCCGCTATATCATCTACCAACCATGATGGGTATAAGTACACATGGCCGACATGATACCTGTCTGGCTCGATGGTATCTTTCTCCACGATGACCTTTTTATTCTACATATGATGTGCCTCGAATTTGAAGACGTTCCCTTTAAAGTCTGCTTTGTACTGGACCATGTTGGAAACCCGAGGTATAACATGCTTTCTCCCTGCTTGCCTCATTACCCTTATAGGAGCATAAGGACAGATTCCTCTTAACCCGATCAACACTAGATGAGTGGTTTCTCTTGACCTGATGATGTACTCGCTGTTAGGGAACCATTCGAACATCCAATGTACTTTTTCGTCACTCAAGTTTCTGAAGAAGCGCATCCAGTGCACAGCACCTCCAGGTTGCGCAAACCTATTTGGGATAAATGTCATTCTTTTCGGATGATGGTAGGCTATGTGGTCATTTAGTGGTCGTCACAGAAGCTCTTGGCGATATTCACCTCTCTGGAAATGCTCTAATAGCCATACCTGTAGTAACAAATTACAGCCCTCGAAGTGCCCACACCCCTTTTTGCATCGATCTAGAGCCCGGTACATCTCAACCAAGATCATAGGGATGATGGTGTAAGTTTGTGACTCAATTCCCTCCATTAAATTCCTAGAGACCATAGCTAAGCGAGTGTGGATCCTCTCTCCTTTCATCGGAAATATCAGCAACCCCAAGAAACAGACAATGAACACAAAAACTCGGCGGTGTGTCCAACCCAAAGAAGTAATGGAAAGTTCATCACGGTGAAGGACATATGACTTGCTATGCCCATAACGTTCATAAAGGAATTCAAATGGTATATATGACTTCTTTAGACAGAGTAACTCATCATTTTTCATGATACCCATCATTTTCAGGAAACCTCGGGGAGTGCGATTTCCTAGTACCAGTAAACCTGGACTATCCCATGGTAGCCTAGTGAAGCCCCCTATTTCCTCTAAGAGAGGAGTCATTTCTATGTTTCCAAAATGGAAGACAGCTCTTTTCTCATCCCAAAACATAGTAGCAGCCTCAATCAATGCATTATTTAGCCGAATGTCCAATAAGGAGGGTAAATTTTCGAGGACCATTTTCACATGATTCTTGTCACTGGGTGAGAGGTTCTTCCACCAATCAAGCAGCAAGGTGGGATATTTTGAACCATGCCGAACTTTGGGAATGTGCCTCATTTTCTGCAAAACAAATAGAGTTAGCCATTTCCCCCTCCGGATCTAACTACTTACACATTAATGATCAACACATAGGTATGTTTTTCTCCAAATAATGCACATAACGTGATGGTGTACATTGGGATTATGGAAATCCTGTCGGACTTTGGACAAGGCTTATCTTAGCAGATTATCACGTGGACAGCATTCTAACCCATACTAAGTTTGACATGATGCATGTACAGTTGATATTGAAGAGAGGTTTCTAGAAGGGTCTAGACTGGTACCCTCAAGTGGATGACTTGAGAGGGAAAGGCACAGAACCGTCAATTGCACCATTGATCGACTAGTTTACCGCAAATAAGCCTTTCCAATTTAAAGGGTAATATCGGAAGAGCGCAAAAACTCATCAAGTGCCAGTATAATATTAGTTGGGAACGAGTGAAATATGATGTGGAGCATGCTTTATGAAAGGATAAATAACACATTGTCAAGTATTTGAATGATAAATATGTGAAAGCAATAAATGCAGTATTAAGATAAAACATAAAGGGGGTAAAAGAAAGAAAGAAAAACAAGAAGAAGTTAGTTCGTGTAATATGGGGAATATGATAAATTAAGCGAGGGGGTAGGGTGGGGAGAGACATGATGTAGCAATTTTAAAACCAATGAAAATCAGCTTAGAGAAAATAAGTATGACTAGGAAATGAGGTACGCAAGTTTTGACCAATTTGAACAAGGAAGGGTGGAGAAGAAAAGGGATTTGCATATTACCATGAATTCAAATAAAAGGAGAACAGGAGAGGGATGTGCATGTAACAATGAATTAGACAAGTAAAAGGAAAATAGGAGCGGGATGTGCATGTAGCAGCAAATAAGAAGGGAGCACGTTTATCAAAGAAGACTAATTCATATAAGCCAAATTCGTTATGGTAAGAGCCTAAGTATTCCCCAGCAAAGCGCCATGATGTCGCGCCCCTTTTCTCGTAAAATCGGGTTTCGACATGTGACAATTATTTTAAGGAAGTATTAGAAGAGGAGAGTCGCCACCTAATGATTTTTAAGGTGTGTTAGGGCACCTATTTGCAAGTGACTCTGGTTCAACTAGTTTACATCACCAAAGATCGGGTAAGGGATCGAAATTACCTCGAAGAGAAGGTGTTAGGAACTCTTCGAGGTCCACAACTGTAGGTCCCGTCCGAGCTTGAATTATATGAATTAGTCAGATAAACAAAGATAGAGAGCACAAAGTTTGAGAATTTTATTATAAAAAGATTTCTAATAGATGAGTACAAACACTTGATCGAATAAAAGGGAAATAAGATTGGAGGTCCTAAGTTTCTTAACCTAAAAGATCACCCGTGCAACATAAATAATCTTCCGTAACTCCCTCGAGATGGGGTGTTACTCATATTATTCAGTGGACACAGACTATCATCTCCTTTTACCCAATTACTATCTTTAGGTTGTTACCTAAAGCGCACTAATTCAATTATAAGTCGTACCTTATGTGTGCATTACCCGTCCCATACCTATGGTCCAGGAGGTATTAGACCTCTATTTTGGGTTGTTCTAGACCTCACTTAGGCTGCTCAGAAATGTTAAAACTAAGTGACATGCAAAAAACACATTGGACTTCACATATAGGTAGTTAAGGGCTCAAGTTAGGCTCCACACTTAAACAAAAAATGCACGTGAAACAGGGTTTCATGTTAGGCAGTTCAGAATTGAGGAACTTAAATCCCTATAGACGTGATTTCTATGTGATAAGGCATCAAGGCATGCAAGCAGCTTCAGAGGCCAAGTGTTGTTCATAGACGAGATTGTAAAGTTGTTGCATACTGATTATTGAAATGGCAGATTTCCAGTTATTAATCCTGTAGATGTTGCGTTTAAGTGATTTATGTAATGAATCTATCGAGAGAAACCCGGAATTACTCATGCTTTTGATAGTTGCATAAGTGAGCGATAAACAATATTGAAAAGGGGGCAGCATTAATGGTTATTAAAGCCAACAGTGGCATCCTATAGACATGATCAACGATTAGCACTTGGAACCGATTTTTATTGTTATACTTTAACCTTATGGGCATGTTCTCTAGGTGAACAGTGCGGAACAATAACAAATGATTAAAATCCTATAGGCATGATCTCTAGTGGATATGTTGCAGCAATACAAATTGAAGGAAGGTTCAACGATATTTATTTCCTATAGATAGGTTTTCTAGCAACATGTAGCAACAAGGGTAATTGAAGCATTTGAGATCATACTTTGCTAGTAGACAAGTAGCGTGAGTGTGTGTTTTTCCTAATGGAAGGATTTCTACAGTGTGCATAGAGAGTGAATGACACATGTAGAAAACACATTATTAAGTCCTGTAGGCATGCTATCTACCCATCGCATGTGAATATTAAAATCTACCCCATTCCATTTTACTAAAAGCCCCAATTGTTTATACAAAGACTATTGCAGGCCCAATAATGAGTAAAGTAACAATATTACATTACAATGAACAGGCCCACAGTAGGCCCAAAAATAAATAAATACTCAGCATTGCTGGGCCTTCAATATCTCTTACACAGCGTACACAGGCCCTCAACAAAGTCACGTTCAATACACGACCCAAAGGTCCATAGAAGAGTCCAGACCAATTTACTTAACCACAGCACCAAGTGTTGCACCACTTGGAACAACCAAACTCAGACACACAGTATATGACAGGGAAGTAGAATAGTAGGGACAGTTTTGGAGGTTAAGGGGGTGACTAGGACCAAGCCCTAGTGTGTCAGAGTTCACAAGGGCCTTAATTGGACCCCGAGCAGTGCTCACACTAGGTAGGCCAATAATAGAACCTAGATAGCCTTGGCTTTCAGCCAGCTAAGAATGAGAATTCAGAATAGGATGAGTAGCAAGTAAGGAGAGTGGATAGTGATAGAGGGACAAAAATCAAGTAATACACCAAGTTGAGCATACAGAGCAACTAGTCAAGTAGACCAGTAGGTTCAACAAGATATACATAGCAAAGTACCACATAGACCAGCTCATATTGAAGGAATTAGAAGAAGAAATAGGTTTACATGCATACATAAATTATCATGTATAGATGCATGAAGTTAAACTAGTTGAAACCTAAATATCCAAATTAAGTTAAGTATACACCCTAGTGCCATGTTAATTAGTATTTAGACATGATAGGGAATACACATTGTGTCAATCACTGGAAACACAGGGTATCAAACGAATCAAAGGTATGTCGGGAAAACATATTAGCATAGAAGCAGAATCATGGTTGACAAAAATGGAGTATTTATCTTTAAGAAAAATCAAGACGAGATGGAAACATGTTTAGAGCAAACTTTAAAGAAGTATTCCATAGAGTTGGGACTAACACACAAAGGGAAATCAAGTAGACACAGGACTTAGCACTAAAAGACTCATTCTAGTAGGGGTGGTTCCCATAGAGTTGTGGTAGTATCTGAAACAAAATATGCAGAGATTCTGTGATTAACAATTCACAATAGTCAGATTCATATCAAATGGACATGCATTGAAGCTCAAACTGAACATATTCAGATGCCAGAGACACAGAAATCATTCCAGAAAAACAAAGAATGAACATAGAAGTGCAAACTATAGTGAAGAATACATATTAGCCTAACACAAGCAGTAAACTATCTCATATGTCCAACTATCATAGAATGACAAAGATTATTGAAAATTATCATAGTTAAATCATGCTCATGTAATTCAAACACATATGCAGAAAGAATGAAAGAAATTGACCATTGCAAGGGTTTTTTAAAACACTAACCAGTAGCAGAATCAAAAGAGTAAAGAGCGTAATAGCAAAAACCCCAGGTCTCCGATGCTTCAGAGTTCATAAGAGCCTCAAGAGTGGGCTCCGAGCAGGGCTTGCACCGGAGGAGGTCATTTAATGGCCTTGGCTTTTAGCCAGCTTCGAATTCAATGATTTTAGAGAGTGTTCGAGTGTAACAGTGAGTGAGTGAGTGAGTGAGTGAGTGAGTGAGAGAGGAGAGCAGTGAGAACAATAGTAGTGATTAGGAGATTCAAAGTCTGTTCAAGGGGATTTAGGGGAGGGTTTTATATGGTAGCAGATTTAACACATAAAATAAGGAAATACGGTAGATTAAACACAAAATTAAGGAAAATATAGCATGCGAAATCAATTAGAATTAGTTTTAGGGAAAATAACATATAAAATAAGGAAGTATAGTAGATTAAACAGAGAATAAGGAAAATTCATCAGTCAAACACAAGAAAGGGAAGAATATGACATGCAATCGAAAATCACTAAAGGAAAAGGGAAAATTTCAAACCCTAGTTGGGACTAATGGCGTTGAATCGAACCAATAATGCAAGAATTGTTCATTATAGTGTGTATATAGGCGAAAGATCGTCCAGATCTTCACATAATCAAAGTAAATCAGTCTCGTTCTTGAGAAGTAATTCTTGCCAAAAATAGGGCAAGAACTAAGTAACACCATAGACATGCGTATAATAGTAGAGTATCACAAAATAGGTAAGTAAATCATGGATTGATTCCATATTTGGGTTGGAATCGGAGAAGGTTAGGGATATGGCGGATAGGGTTTAACATAGGCGGGTGGAGAGATGAGAGAATGATGAGGCGGTTGGGCAGGAAAAATGGGTCTTTAGGATTTTAGGGTGAGGGGTAATATAAAACGGGTAGGTTAATTATGGGTCGTTGATCACTTGAGATCAACGGCCATGATAGCTAGGGGAATGGGGCGAGTTATTTGGAATAGGTACCATTTGGTTTTGGGCAGGGGTAGATTGGGATAATGTTTGGGTAGTTTTGGGCCACTAATGTGGTCCGAAATTTGTTAGAATAGGGCTATTATTTAAATACCCAAAAACATTTATCAAAATGATTTATAAAAAAATGCTTAATAAATGAATGAAAATATTATTTATACATTGAAATGCTTAAAATAATAAATTTGTATTATAAAAAATATAATATGCTATTTTGGCACAAATAATATAAAATCGAGAGCAATTGTGTATGAATATAGGCCATTATCACAAAATTAGATAAATAGCTTTAAAATGCTAATGTAATTATATGAAATGAAATAAAATGTTTGAAACATATATTATAGGTGCAAAATAACTATTTTAGGTAACTAAGTCATCACAAAAATAATTTAAAAGGATAATTACTAGATATTTATATATAATTTAAATACAAGAAAATTAATTTAAAGCTCTAAAAATTATGGAAAATTATCAAAAATGCTTGTATAGGTTTATAAACTAAATAATGATGCAAATATGTTATTTTGAAATTATATATGTATTTTGGAAAATATGAGGGCAAAATTGGGTATCAACAGGCCTCACATCGGTTTAGCTCCCCTCGGGATCGGAATAAAGCCTCGTGACGAAGCACAGAAGCCTGCAAGAATAAGAAATAAGGAATTATACAAAGGGAGAAAAGTACAAGTATGAAAAATTGACATCGGCAAAGAAAATATGAACTAACCCAGTTTAAAGCCTGTTGGGCTTCGTTGAAAAGACAAGCCACACCCACCTCATCCATCTGGGTCTAGTCTTCTTCCGTGACCAAACTTTGAAGGTAGCTAGCCACCCCTACGGGTAAATCAAGAACCCGGGCATCCTCCAGGATCGTGATAATGATCGTTCGCTTGCACCCGGGATCGACACTAGGGGCCGAAAATTGGTTGGTCAGTTTAAAACTTGAGAACGCCTCTCCCGAGCTCTTCTTTGGAACCACCAAGTCACTCAGATCGGTAATGTCCTCTACCCCAACAAAGTAACCACGGAAAGGATCTTCCTCTCCATGGGCTCCTTCCCCGTGGAAAGTCTTTACTGCCTAAGTTTCACGTATCATCGACTCGGAAAATGAAGGGAATGAGGGGGAATCCCCGATATCTATTACCCCGAGTGGATCCGTTGGGAACC
Organism: Nicotiana paniculata; assembly: GCA_005239505.1. NCBI lineage: Eukaryota > Viridiplantae > Streptophyta > Magnoliopsida > Solanales > Solanaceae > Nicotiana > Nicotiana paniculata. The sequence goes on along the minus strand of ML324820.1, from coordinate 24,702 downwards.
GCCTCTATCTCGAGGACCCTTGAGACCACTTTCTAAAATGGTGTCCACCGCCTCCTCAACGGCCTTCTCACCCCGAGGTGAGGTACCGTCGGCTCTTTCTGGCTCGGGGACTTCAGCCAATTTTTCCCTCTAGATCTCATCGGTTCGGGGTAAAGCAACTTCAGCTTCCACCGGCTCAGTAACTCTTTGAGCCTCGGCGTTAGATCGAGCACGGGCCACCAGCCCAGAATCGTCTTCTTTTTCTTCTTTTCTTCTTCTTCTTCCTCCCTTATCAGTTGGACTGACTCCAAAGTCAAAGGGATAATTTTCTTCTTGGGTTTGCGAGCCACTCCCTTTTTTGGTTATTTCCCTTCGGAGTCCGAGGCCCTCTTCCTCTTTCTCTCCTTCGCCGGCTTTGAGATAGGTGGCGAGGATTCTTCATCATCGGACGGAGGCCTCATCATCGCATCCTTCCTGAGACCTACAAAAGGAGAAACTAAGTAAGCTCGGAAAAATGTTTGAACAATGACCAAATTATTAAAGACGGGAAGACGGCTTACAGTGATTACTGGCCTTCACCGGCCCTTTAACAAATCGCGCCATGCGCACTTGGCGTGTGTTGACTTCGATAATAGGCTCCTAACCCAGTTCTCGAGATGACAAACTGCACCCGACATCCAGGCAACAGTTGCATCAAGTGAAACACCGATAAGAAAGGATGAAAAAGTAAAAACAATAAGCAGAAATCAAAGATGGAATTATATTACATTTCATATTCCATTTCTCCGGAAATGGCATACTCTCAATTAGGATTAGGTCCGTTATCTTCACTCGGACAAACTCGGCCCATCCAGCCCCGGTACGTGTCTTCGTCTATGCTCGAGAAGGGTGCCTTGGTGGCCCGGCGTTGAAGCTTTATCAGCCCACCTCGATAGAGTAAAGGACTATGCAGTCTTATGAGATGGTCTAGGGTGAAAGGAAGCCCATCGATTTTTCTCACGAAGAAGCGGAGCAATACCATAATCCTCCATAAAGAAGGGTGGATTTGGCCGAGGGTCACTTGATATTTCTTGCAGAAGTCCACGATGACCGGATCGAGGGGACCCAACGTGAAAGGGTAAGTGTACACACTTAGGAACTCCTCCACATGGGTGGTGATCGCTTCTTCTGGCGCCGACACCACCACCTCCTTGTTTACCCAGTTGCAATCTTTCTTTACCTAGTCAAGGAATCTTTTGGGTATCGAGCATATATATCTCGATACCGATTCGCATCGACCAGGAACCGATGAGGTTTTCTCGACTTTGAAGTCGGAACTTATAACACACCCCCGGAAACGAACTCTTCAGGGCGTGGCTCTGCCGCTGGTTTCTCGCCGGCCGGCTGGGACGAGGAAGCATTTTCTTTCTGCGGAACGGTTTTTAATGTTTTGGCCATCTAGTTTTTGTGGACAAAGAGGAATAGAGATTGGAGTATATGATGTTTTATGAAGAACAAGCGATGAAACCCGAAGGCCTGAAGCTAGGAAGCTTTGAAGAAAGCAAGAACTACGAAGAAGGAGATTGAAAGCAAAATTTGAAAGAGTGAAGAAGGGGGCTATTTATAGGCTCCACGACGACGGTTCAAAGCTGGTAGTGGCCGACCGTCAGCTGACGCGCATTAAATTCCTGGGGAACTGTATCGTCGGGACATTTCGGTCACCTCTGCCGCTTACGTCACGATGCTTATGTCATAATGAACCGAGGCGAAGTTCGAGGACTCAATTCGTTTTTTGTCATTACTATCTGTATACGGTCAAAATCGGGTTTGCCCAACTTTGTATGGTTAATCGAGACCAGGGTGCCAGGCCAAGATTCGACCTCACATTGTATCGGACCATGACACGAAGATAGATTGTTAAGCTCATGAACCGATGACTGATTAAGATCAAGACTGAGCAGGGTAGAGACCGAGCGAGATCGAAGGAAGCCTGCTGAATCGGATAAAAGAAAGTCGGGATATCCGTGATTGGGCAAGGATCGTGGCGGAAAACTCAGCACGTATCAAATCAAGAACGGTTATTTAGTCAATCATGAGATTTCCTTCTGTATTTAGAATTATACCATAAGTAAAATTCATCTACTATATAAAGGGGAGTTCCAGTCATTTTGTAATGATCATATTCACATATAACAAAGCAATATATAACATTTTCTCTCTTAAGCATTCTTTATAACATTTAATCTCTTAAGCATTCTTACTTTGTTGTTCAGTTCATACCTTTCAATTATATTCTTAGTCGGTTTGAGGGTGATCTAGCTCGAGAGCGATCTAGCTCGAGGTTCAAGTTGCATTTTATATCGGGTTGCTTTATTATACAGTTAATTTCTATCATCAGTTTTCATATTTATCAATTTGTGCCAAGTGAAATTACGTATTCTTAAAACCACTTATAAATTTAAGTGTTATCTGATGCTAAAGGTAAACAAAGACATTCACGTAATTGTCGCAGGCTGTCTTGAGCCACTTGCATTTGTTTAATACTCATTAATTTCACCAATCAACAAACTCAAGAGGCTTAGGTACAGTACTTAAACTTCTGATTAAGTACAAAGATTGCGATTAGGTACTTCTATTTCTTTTTTGTCCTTTTTCTTCTTTTATATAAACAGACAGCCTAGTTTATTTTTTCTTCACTATACCATATTTTAACATATTACATTGTAGCATTTTTAGATAACTTGATAATGCAAAAACTCTTTTTAACTGTCTGCGTATATAGAAGTTCAAAACTTCTTTCCCTTTTACCTCTTCCTCTCGAGAAAACAAATTCTTGCACCATCATATTTTTCTTTGCAAATACAGCTTTTCTTTTATCAGTTGATCTCAAATTACTTTCATAATATTATTATCTTGACTGATTTATTTGCAATTGGCATATACGGAAAAAACATATATATAGTTTACAATTCCCTCACCCACACTGCCAAAGCCAATGAAGACGAGTTCTAGCAACTATCATATTTTTTCTTAGGCAAGACTTCCACTGAGATTCATATAGGTAGACATAAATTTGCGAGATGCAAACTTTAACCCCCATAACTATAAGAATTGCAACAATCTCCGCTCATGAAATCTTTATCACCATATTCTCCTGATTCTAGCAAATTGACCTACCAAAACACCCAAGTTATTACGTTAGAATGATGGTGATTTCCCAAAAAAAAAAGGACAAGGAATGATCATATGAATTAAACAAAAAGTAAGGAAAATAAAACTAACCTTAATGATGTCTCGTCTTGAACTGGGACGCACATAGGATGCTAAGATCGCCATGTGAAAATGCTGGTTTTATGCAAAAAAATTAAAAAATAAAAATAGAAAAGCTTAGCTTCATAAATGAATAATACATATATAGTTATCATATTTCGTAGGTTTTTTCTTTTCCTTTTCTTTTTTTCAGGGGTGGAGGTCCTTTTTTTTCCTCTTTCCTTTTCTCTTTACTTATGTTTATAAAGAATGAACCTATATGATAGAGACTTTCATACAAATGCAAGGAGCAGCACTTGGAATTTGCATAATAAAATCGAATTTCAATGCATAGACGACGTGACGAAATAAATAGAGGCTAATAGCCTGTTTGGCCAAGCTTCTAAAATCAATTTATTTTGAGAAGTGTTTTTCTCAAAAGTAATTTTAGAAAAAGTGTTTTTAGCGAGAAACAGTTTGTGTTTGGCTAATTTAATTTGAGAAACACTTTTGAGCAGTAATTAATGTTTGACCAAGCTTTTGAAAACTGTTTCTAAGTGTATTTTTCTCAAAAGCGCTTCTCAAGAAAATGCCTTTGGAAAGAAGCTATTTTTTATCTGCTTCTCAAAAGCACTTTTTTTCCTTCCAAAAGCATTGGCCAAACACCTCAATTTTTGGCCAAAAGTGCTTTTGGCCAAAAAGGCTGTAAGGCAGCAAATCAAGATCGGCTAATTTACTGCCATGAATTGGAGCTTACTCTGAAAGGATCACTTCTCAAGGACTGCACCAATGTTGGACTCTCCAATGCCCTGTCCTGGAAATAAAGAAACGAAGCAAAAGCCTTACTACGGCAGCCAACACCTAGTTTATCCCATGTATTAAAGATGTCAAATATTCTGAAACAAATTTTAGTTAGACAAAAGGACAAATATTTGGTCCCCGAGTTTTAGAAAGAGGGAAAAGAGAGAACTGATAAAATTGTTCTTGGGCTTTTACCTCCAAATAATAGTCCCTCAATCGCCTCCCTGTTTGAGCACAACAAATGCGAACAATTGATTCATCACTGCTTCCACTAATAACATAGTCCCTCCCATTCATGTAATATGATCGTGTATAATTATGAGCGCTCCCTGTGGAAGCTATACCGAAATCTGTCTGCAGCCTCCCATCTACAGACAAAAGTTGTTTCACCTGTACCATAAAGATAGTATAAACCTCAATCACGAAGTCATCTACAACATACTAGTAGTTATAGCCACACATAAAGATACTGAATTCATCAAGTTGGGATTTTGTATACCAAAATTATTGGTTTTGAATATGTCTAAACTAATCAGAGGCCACAAAGCAGACATTTAACTTGTTATTCCAATAGTAGGGACATTTGGTATCATAAAATGAGATGTTTAATATGTTGCATTGATCAAGGTACCTCGTTGTCTACAGCCGATACCAGTAGATAGAGGTCGTCTGGGGAGAAGCAAACCATCACGTTTCCCCTTGAGCTCGAGGCTGTATAACAGGGGTGATTTGGCGTCTGCCTCAAATCCCACAATTTGACATCACGATCAAATGATGAAGTAGCAAGCAGGTTTGGAGAGTGATGTGCAAATTTAGCCACGTTAATGGGTTCTTGATGCATATCACTGAACGAATGTAAGCGCTTGCCACTACAAATATCGTATATGGCAACTTTCTTTGAATAACCACTCGTAACAAACTGATCATCCGTTGAATTAACATGAAGTGAAGTCAACTGTTCAAATTTCTCAAAAACAGCAGGGCTGGAACTGCTATAGCTTGTCTCTACTTTTGGCGATGTGTCATTGATGTCATACAATCTCAAAGAGCCATTGTCAGAACCAGCAAGGAGCTGACAGATGAAAACAAAGAGAATAATGAGCAGTTTCCGAGAAAAGGGGTGATGGAGATTAAAATGGAAAATATAGTACTACATGTTTTTTGGTTAATAGAAATATAAAGCATGGATATTAAGACCTTTAGCAGAAAATCCCACAGGTGCATACATAGCAGACAAGCAGTAACATTCCATCCGATCATATTAGTTTGGGAGGACAAGGGTTTCAATAACTAGATATCGTGTAATATAAATTGGTCAGCTAGGAGTCTCAGTAAACTTTCAGTTACATGCATTTATGAAATTTTCAGATTGGTACTCAGCGAACTCTTACTTACAGCTACAGGCTACCCTGTATCTGTAGGAAGGGGTTAAATCCTGTTAAGGTCGTCATGTACATGTCAAGAAACAAACAAAGTTGGTTTTTACATGGTCCTTCAAAAATGAAAAAGAGTACTTCAAAAGACTTTAGAATGTTAGCTAAGATTTAGAATCAAAAAATCAAATGATAGAACACGAACATACAGCATACATACTTATAATGGAACATAAATGGACAGATATGTAGGTTGTTCACACATGTTACCTTACATCAACCAAATATGGCTACCCAATTTATTTCATGTATTTAATCCACCGCTTCCCCTCTGGTTTTGCCTAAAATAGGATATATCCACCAACAGTTAATGAACTAAGATTGTACTAATTTGACCTTATACCCTAAAGTAGTCACATCCCACGACATGCTGATGACATGAAGAGGACACATATGACTAAAGTCAAAGAACAGCAAACATGCATGGATAGTCTAATATGAGTTTGGACATGTCTCACCATGTGGGAAGGCACACTACAATGCAATAACAATGACCGTTGGATGTTGTTATGGTTTGTAGCACACTACTGTCTAAAATATGAATGTCATCCTAGTTTTAGGACGGCAACCAACCAACACTAGGTACTTAGAGTTGCATCAAATTCAAAACACAGGCTGATAACCTTCCAATTTGCAGCATATTATTCAACAATCAGAGCCCTATCTGCCGTCAAAAAATTTCTTCATAAAGACTATATTTAAGACCTCATAAGGTACACGTGACTATGATCCACAAAGCAACTATAATATTAGTTTTGAGAAAACAGCATACCTTAAATGGATTCTTGTTAAGCCAACAGAGGCCTAAGATGCTATTAGTCACCCCAAAGAGTGGAACATAACTGAAAGTATTTCCAGCATCATGGTTTAAGACAACCACCTCCCCATCCAAAGTTCCAAAAGCCATTAGACTAGGATTAGTGGGATGATACTCAAACTGTCTTGGTCGAAGGCTCCCACTTCCTTCTTTGATATTATTGCTGATATTAGACAGCATATGCAGGGACGGAGAAGCTGATGAACCAAGTTTTGCTGCACAGAGGGACCTTGAATAGAAATATGGACTTTTCCTACAAGAAACTGCCTCCTTTATGCGAGAAGATTTGCTGTGGTACACATTACTTCTACCTGTTTCACGCATATGCAAAACACTTGCAACATTTTCTTTGCGCTGGCGTTTGTACGGCAGATACTCGTAGTACTGTGAGAAGACAGTATTTGCCAATTTTCTATCTAGCTTTCTTATAGGAAAGTTATCCAACACTTCCAGATGAGGCAATGAAGCAATCATGTATTCCCTGTAGTATTTCTCATAGCAGATTGGTGAAGGATGACAAGAAAGATACATCTTGGAAACAACTGATTTATCTCTCAGTTTCAAGTTTATATCCTGGGGACAATCATCTCTCTCTTGAACATGCAAATCGCCAAAAGAAACCTGATACACGGATTGAAACCTATAAATGTCTGAGATAGAAAAAACAAGTAAAACTTTAGTCAACAACTGCAAGCATAAAGAAAAGCCATAGACCTCATGTTGCAAATCTGCCCTTCCACTTTTGGCAACAAAAGAGGGATCTGATGAAAGAATTCCTTCAAAATGATTTGATACTTTATCTGCCGAATCATTAAGTGAGTCTTGGTTTATCCTTTTAAACCCATAAGATGAAAATAAGTTGCCAACAGAAGCTGGACTGCCAGCACCATCTGCATACAATATTTATAGTCACATTTCTGAGTATATAATTCATGGTTGCTTTCAAAGTCCGTGCGTGAATGACCTGATTAAGATATTTCAGAAACGGGAAGATTTGTCATCTTACTGGATGATGCAAGACATGGCCCAGTGTCTTTGCAACATATGCAGTTTTGAAACCTTAATTCTGTCAAAGAAGGAAGGCTTGTCAAAGCAGCACGGGTTTTCCACAGATCAGCTATTCTAGTTCCACATATGGAGAGGCGCATCAATTTTGGCATGCAAGCAAAGCAATCCCTCTCTAAGCTAGTGAGGGAAGAACAGAAGTCAAGATTAAGGGTGTGTAACTGCATGAAGCTTCCAACCATATTCAGCTTTTGAATCTCAGTGGACCTCAGCTTTAGTGATTGGCAATTTAAACCGCCCTGAAAAAGGTCCCTGCAGAGGCCCAAATTCAACACAGAAGTCATGATCGCGGACTTACAGACCTCTCATTTCCACAATATGACATTCCTTGGTATTGTCAACAACACATGCAATCTATCATCTTATGCACATTAAAGTCACAGCTAGGGTTTGTGCCTTTGTTTTGATAGCTAACTTAGTTGGCTTAGCTGTTGTTTTGTAATTAAATCTTTGGTGATTAATAAAATACAGTTGATTACCGAAAAAGATAAAGTCACAGCTCGGGGAAACATAAGAGCAAACTGGGATTCTCACTTTTTCTAGTTATCATATATAGAGGAAAAATTAGGTTCTTTGTCTAATTCGTTTCCCTCTGTTTGTGTGCCTAGCATGCCATAAGTATGGATACATTAAAAAAATTCAGTTTTAAGAGAAAAATAGATGAGGAAAATAAGATGGTATTCAATGATCAATTGAAACTAATAGCATTCAGGCATACCACAAGATTTCCTTTTTAAATAGCATATCCTGAAGATCAACAGTTCGGAGTGTTGAATTGACTGCACGCACTAGGGAGACCACAGATTCTTGCTTCACAGCCAAGGGTGAGGTGCAAAATACGTCCACTGCATCAACATCAAATAGATGGATCTTAAGCAATAAATCGACAAGGGGGGACATGTCAACATCTTCAAGCTCATCCAGTGAAACTAATAGAGTCCTCCTTTGTTGAACTTTTTTCTGCATGCTGGACTGAAGAAGTTGAGAATTTTAATAACCAATGTCAAGATAGATTCCTCAAAGCAAAATCCTTTTACACTATTAACACAACACAAATTTTTTTTAACAGTATTACGACATAGTGATGTTGCATGTTGCAAGGATTACAATAAATTTTCAATACATAGACATAAGTTCGGTATTATATCGCAAATAATCCGTACACTAATATTTCACATATCATTACTAGAAAATTAATCACCTTACTATATTGATCTACAGCAGCCACAAGGTGCTAAACACGGATTAAGAAAGAAAAAGGACTAGAATAAAACAAATTTGATTGGTTAAAATACAGTTTTTTGTTTTCCCTCGTTAGAGAAGAGTAACTAAAAATTAAAGAAATGACTACCTCAAAAAGCTCTGATAGAAGAGCTGCATTCGGTAGCACCTCATGCAGCTTGCAAGAATTCAGGTACCTAGTAACAGAAAAGAAGAGGCACGTGACATCAGTAAAGTATCATGGTTCAAGTATCACCATTTCCTCAATTTCTTTTTGTTTCAGACATGAGGAAAGAATGGCACAGAAGTATCAAGCCAATATCATATTTGGCAAGGATTTGGATAATGTTAAAAGGAAAGCTTCATTATTATGACACCACAAGCATATTTCCTTTTACAACTATCTTCTGCACTTACAACTAGTAACTTTAGTTTAGTCAGTAGAAGAACTACATTTCAAGTTTTTATCAGCTAAAGAGAAACTGCACTCTGTTCCCATCTGCACGCCACATATGAATCATACTCTATGATCCTCGGAAAAGGGAATCCATGTTCTTAGGCATTAGAGGATCCAAATGCAGGTATGCATTGGTATAAACCAGACACCAGAATTTTGGGATCGAACTATATAGATGTGCGAAAAATAAGTACAGATTGTGACGCCCATGACAAAGGGTGGGCCGACTGGGATGGGTAAAGAGAAGGACTAATACGCTTCTAGACCGGCAAGCTTCCGAAGAAGGGATACATATTAAACCTTAAGCGAATCTCACATCAGAATGGGAGAGGAAAATGAAGAGCCTAACTAGTTCACATGGTACGTAGGCTTTTGGGCTCAATGATGGCATAGTCCAAGGGAAATCCATCATATTTGTTGGGCCAAAGGGGGCAATATGTGTCATGGGCTTGCCTACCACATAAATAGAACTAGATATACATTTCACAACCCATGCTTCAGAACCCACAACGTTTAAATTGTTCTAATAACAAGTAAGGTGAACCAAGGTCAGGAACAGCGAATCTCTTTATGATAAGCAGATCCATTTCGCAAGTTCGTTATTACGGGTAGTTCGTACAAAGGATCAGACCCCCTTTAAGGTAATTACATGGTGTCGCCCCCATGTTAGAACACTCTTTAATCGGTATCTTTATGGCTAAACCTTTTTTTGAACCTATTAGATCATAAGTTGCATACTCAACTTCTGGACGGGTTCGAGAGTTTTTCTTTGACTGATACTGATGTCTCTTTCTCTTTCAGAATCCGCCGCTGTTCTTTAGTGAAGTACAACTAATGTGCTAACGAGCAGCTAGATTGCAAAGTCATAACACTTAGTACTCTTTAAGGACTAATGGTCTTCAATCCCTACTTTTAATTTATAGCATGACGGTCAAAATTGATCATTTTGTCCCTTCACAATCCCTACTGACAACAAAGCTTATTGAGCAAAGCAGTTGTCTTCAATGAGCTTTGCTAGCTAGCTAAACCACTTAAGGAGAGACAAATAACAAAGGAGAAAAGCAGAATATGAATCACCCCTCACTCTTAATTTGAGCAATGTTTCATGCCAATACTAAATAAACCTTCTGCCGAAGAAGAAAAGAAGAATCTTGGACAAAAATATACCTGGCTACAATGGAAGAGATGTCAAAAGACATGGTTTAGCAATTCTTCAAATGTGCAAACTCTGAGCTGAAAGGTTCAGATTGATGCTAATAATGCTCTGGTCTGGAGATAAACCAGATTGTTTCAAGTGTGAACAGTGAGTCAAATGATTGGAGAGCGGAGAGAACAGACAAAGAATGGGAAAGAAAAAGGCTATATAAGCAAAGTCACTATTCCAGCCCTTTAAATCAAATAATGTACCAAATGGATAAGCACTGCCAAAACCAAACGCATTGCCCGTATCATTACCATCTGCTTTCTTTTCTTTTCTTTTCTTTTCTTTTCTTTTTCACTTTTCTATTTTATATATTTCCTTTAATTCGTATAATTATGTAATCGTATTTCATTGTTCATGAAATTTAGATCACTTTTGACCTATACTATAAAAAATCAAAATTACAATTAGTATATAGTGGAATTCAATAACATGTTAAGATTAATGAGTTTTCAGACATACATAAAATTAAACCGAAATTTAAAATTTTAAAAATAAAAAAAAAGGTAGAGTAACATATGAAGTGAAAATTGTCAAACTTAGGATAATCAAAGCTTATCATAATACTACTAATCAAAGTTGAACATGAGATTCACATATCATTATCAAAGTAAACGATACTTATCTTCTAGCATAAGAGAAGTAATGTCTATGGGGACTTATCCTCGAAATAGTAATTTGGATGTATTGAACTTCCCACCTCAAATAAGATTATAAGAACAGATATAGTCCCGCCGTTTTAATTTACGTGAATTTATTTGATTGGATTTGGAATTTAAGAAAGAGAGAAGATTTTTGAATTTGTGGTACAAAATGAGGCAGATAAATTTTGTCTGGCTATAAATCATTGCATAAAGGTAAATTGTTTCCAAATAAGAAAATATGTCATTCTTTTTGGCACGGACTAAAAAAGAAATAGATTCACATAAATTTCTGTTATATAGAAAAGTAAAGATGGTCGACCAAAGACATATATGTCATTTCAAAAAAGTCTTACTCCATCTGTTCCAGTTTATGTGAACCTATTTCCTTTTTGGTCCGTTCAAAAAAGAATGACCCCTTTTTAAATTTGGAAACAGGACCCCTTTTTGATTTGTTTAGGACCACAAATTGTAAAAGTCTTAATTTTTTCTTAAACTTCGTGCTCAGTCAAACATGTTCACATAAATTAAAACGGAGGGAGTATATTGTTTGCAAATGTTAAATGCAAACTGCCATTGATACACATGGACCCCACATTCCCTTAACCACAACACTCCTTTAAATGTTATGTTGATTAGACAACTTTTGCAGAGAGTAGCGCGTGCAAATACTCATTTGAAACGTTCCCTTTCTCATTTGATAAAATTATTAATTTTTGTTTAGTCAACTAGAAATTTTCACATAGAAAGTAAACTTAATTTTTAAATTATAGAGCAACAAAAATATTGGTAAATATTTACAAGATTTTTGTATTTATCCATACTAATTTAAAGCAATTTAAAATTAAAATTAAAAGATTTTCATCTATCCACACTAATTTGAAGGCAATTTCAATTAGAAAATTTCATATTCAAAAGTAATTTTAAAAAGTATAGTTTATTAAATCTTAAAAGTTAATTTAAGTGATGAGATTTGTTTACACTGTATTAGGGGCTATCTCTTATGTGCTTAATTGATGTAAAAATTTAATCTACATGGTTTGATTCAACCATCAATAAATTATCCTAAACATTATTTGTTAATTTTTATATTGTTTCCTTACGAAAATTAACATATGATAAATCAATAGAAAAACAAAAGTATTTCTCTTATCTCCTTAATTAAGAAAAAAAGTTAAAATCCCTATAATAATTTATATAGACTTCTATCAAATGTTTAATATTTTATCTCCAATTACTATCATTTTAAACGAGTTGTAGTAAAATATAATTTGAACTACTATATTGAATTACTACAATTTATATCATGTTAATATTTGTTTAGTGTGTTTGGTTCTCTTTATTTGAAGTAGTAAATTGCCTCTTTCAGGATGCAAGTCCCCTTGGAAGTTTTCTTTATTTACTGTACTAAAGATTTCTCTTGATTTTGTTGTGTACAAGACATGAAGTAAAATTATAGTAAATTTTTTTCATCTTTTATCGTATTTTAAAGAATTATGTTGTTCGTGTTAATTTTCATCAAGTAGCTGATTGTTCCCACTGTTGGAACTCTTGCGAAACCAATTTGGATGTATTCAATAATAGTTTACACATATATTGGTAAGCTTCTTATTCTAGAAAATTTATTAATATAGATGACACTTGTAGCTTTAATGTATTCTCTTGTAAAATATTCAAATACATTGGGAAAATAATATCAGCGAAATCAAATTTTCAATTTGATGTTTATGTTTCATATGAATATTTAAAATGAGTATTATAGCACGTAGTTTTTTTTATGTTAATTGGAGCAACTTAAACAAATTATAATTTATAGTTTAATTTTAAATAGATTATTAAAATAAACTAATTAGACCCTCAATATCATTATATATTCGCGATTAAGTGAATATAACAAAGATCGATTTATTTATCAACAAATTAATTGAGCCTTGACAAATAATAATTTTAAGACTACAATATTGGACCCGTATACTGACATTTTCTCGTCCAGTTGAAATAGAGGGAGTATAAACGAAAGAGTTGACATAGCTTTTTAAAAATATGATTAACACTGTAAAGCTAAAAAAGAAAATTCAATCTGAAACTGAAAGAATTTTATCAAGCACGTGAAATATTAAGGTACAAGGACTTAAGTAAGATGGAAAAGGAAATTTCTTGCAAGTCTTGTAAAGTAGTTGTGAAATGAAGAGATGGGATCCATACAGAAGACGTCAACTTCTTTTTTTTTTTGGTAAACTGTCAAAAAAAATTATTTAATCAAGTATAAGTATTTACATCCGCTAGCTCATTTGAACTTTAGAGCTAGACCCTTGTAACGACCCTGTCCGTCGTTACGTAAAACCTACATTATAATTACTATTCTTGACTGGTCATGGGTTGGTTATACTGTTATTGATGCGTTAGAGTTGGTAAGCTTGAAATCATAATGGTTGTAGTGAGAGTTTAGCCACTTAGCCCCTAAAAAAAATAGCCTTATAATGGGAAAGTCAACTAAGAGTTGACTTATTGGTAAAAGACCTCGGAATGCGGATTCTATAACTCGAATAGCTTCGTTAGGTGATTTGGGACTTAGGAGTGTGTCCGAAATAATTTTGTGATGTGCGTGTAGAGTTAGGCTTGAATTGTGAAAGTTAGTTTTCGGCGATTTCCGGTCGGCAGTGGAAAATAGGCTATCGAGGTCGGAATGGAATTTCGGAAGTTGGAACAGGTTCGTAATGTCATTTTGGATATGTCTGCAAAATTTCAGGTCAATCAGAGTTATTTTGGATAGTTTCGGCAACATTGGTGGATATTAGAAATTTCAAAGTTCTTAGGCTTGAATCCGATGTAAATTTAGTGTTTTGATATTAGTTTTGGTGTTTTGAGAGTGCAACTAAGTTTGGATGATGTTATGGGATGTGTTGGTAACTTTGGTTGGGGTCCCGAGGGCTCGAGATTGATATCAGGTGGTTACCGGGCATTTTTTGCCTTAGGGAAATCTGCTGAGTGCTGGTTTGCTGGTGTTTTCGCACCTGCGGAAGGGGAGTCGCGGGTGCGGTTACGCAGGAGCGGGGAGAAAGGTCGCAGGTGCGAGTTTTGCATGTGTAGGCAATGGTCCGCAGGTGCGAAGGGTTTGTCGCAACCTGCGATGTAGCAGGTGCGGAATGTGTATCGCAGGTGCAGAAATTGTGAGACCCCAGGGGATATCCCAGGTGTGGAAGGGGCATCGCACCTGCGAAGCCGCAGGTGCGAGTAAGTGATCGCAGGTGCGAGAATCACTGTACAGAAGGTATAAAAATCAACCTTCGTGAATTTTAGCCACTTTTCTCAATATTTCATCCAGGTGTGAAGCTTTTGAAGGGTTTTGAAGAGGAAATTTGATAGTTCTTCACCAAGGTAAGATTTTTGGACTCTAAACTCGTTTATATGTGATCAAAGGTCGAGATTCTGGCATTTAATTCATGAAAAACAGTAGAAAACTTGGGTTTTAGGGCTTGAGATTAAGAGACCTTTAGGGGTCGATGTGAGGGGTCAAACGAACTCCGATTTTGGTGTTCTTTATATGTACGGGATCATGGGAGGATGAAGAACACTTTTCTGTAAAAATTTCTGAGTTTCGGGATGCGCGCCCGGGGGTCGGGTTTTTGAGCTAAATTCATATTTTTCGATTGTATTCCGGAGATGGATCTTCTCCGTGGGTGCTGGACTGGCCTTTTTCCTCAGTACATAGTGACTACGGTCACCGATGTTTATGGATATTCCTAGATGGAACTTCCCTGGGCCTGAGCGCCATATATAGTACTGAGTGGACTTCTATGGGAGAGTTGTGAGCACTATGTGCATATCAATATTGGTTTCATAGCATATATTTTATGTTGGCATGTAGAGTATTCTGGCATACTTGGCATATTTTCTCATCCTGATAAACTGTTAGCATGCCTAAATTCTGTATATTATTTATGGTAACATAATTGAGGTTTGTCTGTCACTACCTCTCAGCCCATAGTCTGGGTTCGTTATTTCTTAGTTGGTGTACTCACGTTACCCCCTGCACCTTGTGTGCAGATCCAGGTACATCGGGACCCGGTAAAGGACTTTGAGTTGCGGTCAGAGTTTCTAGTGGAGTTGTCGAGGTAGCAGCTGGCGATCGCGACCTCGCCTTCTCTTTCTTTATTCCACCTATTGCATTTATGTTGAGAAAATGTTGTCCATTTCTCTTTTCTTTGGTTATGTTTTAGTAGCTCATGACTGAGTGACACCAGATCCGGGGATTGAAGGTTTAAATGTAGTTTTCAAATATGGTTTTTAAATTTCAGATTCTTAGTTTTATTAATAAATTTGTTTAAAAATCAACTTTTTACTGGAAATGGAATTTAGCTTAGTTAAAAAGGGAAGCTTGCCTGGTTCCACGACATGCGCCATCATGACTACAGAATTGGGTCGTGACAAGATGGTATCAGAGCTCTAGGTTAACTAGGTCTCACCAGTCATGAGCAGGTTTAGTAGAGTCTTGTGGATCGGTACGTAGACGTCTGTACTTATCTTCGAGAGGCTGCAGAAACTTTTAGGAAAAATCTCACATTCTCAAACTCTTGTCGTGCGAATCCATTGATTCAACCTGATGCTTAATTCTTTGAACTCCTTTCATGTATTCAACCGCGCACGTCAGCGCTCGGTATCAGCCGTTCACCGATGGCTTCTGACTTCCATGAATGGGATGAAATTCTAGCATGTTTGGGGCCAGTATGGAAGACTTGAGGTCGGAATTTTGTTTGTGGCTTGAGTGCCGAGATTTCATTTGTGTGAGCACATGTAATTGGGGACTCATATGTCTGTTGGTGTCCTTATTGACGAGACCTGGTGACTAGATGACTATGTGGTGAGTGTGATTTGAGGGTGAGATGTGGTTATATTGCTTGATTGTGACAAAAGGGATTAGTTGGAAATGATTTGGGATGTTTAATGATTTGAGTTATGTATGAGCTTATGAAGGATTTAGTTGAATCCCACTGCGGTATTGTGGCAGTGATAGCGTATGGGCATTGTGGGTTATTGTTGTTTTGATCTATGGCTTTGAGCCAAGTGAGGGAGTCTACTATGATTAGTTGGTTGCCCGATTAGGTGGTGTATTGGTTTTAGTTTGGGGATACGGTTAGTTCTTTGGGTGCTTATGAAGTAATGAGTTTTCTACATGTGTTTTCCAGTAATGCTCTTAGGTGTTGGTGACCTGCGTTGCCTGGTCGAGTTAGGAGGATTCAGTTCTGACGGCATTGGCAGTTTCAAATGACTAAGTAAATGATATCTACTGGTGGCTTAAAGTATTCCCTGTGGACTAGCGTTTCGATGGGATCACTCAGTGAAGCGGAGTTATGTAGGGGTATGACCTTTGGTATTGGATTCATGTGTTCTGATTTTTACGATGGGTGCTAGGCTTTTAGCATGATGTTGTGAGGGTAATTGTTAATGGCAGGATAGTCCTCTCTTGTGAGTCTTTTATATAATTTGATTATGTTGGGATGTTGTTGTTGAGTGCACGAGTTGCACAGATTATGGCTTCGAATTGTATTGATGTGTCATGTCAGAAGAGGTCATTGGACCTAGAATGAATATTGTCAGAATTGTCTACAGCATAGTTGCAAGGATAAATATCTAGAGTCGGCTTAGAAATTTGCTATAATTCCTGTTTGGCAAGGGGGAGCTTCATGTCTGTCTGCTCGGACAAATGGTTGTTAGTTTCTACGTGTTTCTTTCATCATCAGCAGTATATGAAAGTGTAAGAGCGAGGCATTTCTTGATAAGAGGTTATGTACCGGTATTGGGTTGCTCTAAGTAGCTATTGTGATTAGGAGTTATCGTTATGAGTGCTTGAGTCATGCAGTGGATCATGGTATTTCATCTGGGGTTACGGATATGACTTGTTACAGTGTGATCAGACTTATTCAGTTTATAGTTGTGGGATTTTGATCTTGTAATTTGATTCAGAAGTGAAAATGTAGTTCTAAGGTTTATGGGTCATGATTTGATAATGAAATTTCAGTTATGTTGTGTTATCAGACGTAGATGGGGTAGGGTGACATAGGATCACCTCTGAATATGTGCATGGTAGGTTACTCAACAATTTTGGTGGTGTTTGGAACAACTCTAGGCACGTTCGAGGACGAACGTATGTTTAAGTGGGGGAGAATGTAACGACCCGGTTCGTCATTACGTAAAAACCTACATTATAATACTATTCTTGACTGGTCATGGGTTGGTTATACTGTTATTGATGCGTTAGAGTTGGTAGGCTTGAAATCAGAAGGGTTGTAGTGAGAGTTTAGCCACTTAGCCCTAAACAAAATAGCCTTATAATGGGAAAAATCAACTGAGATTTGACTTATTGGTAAACGACCTCGGAATGCGGATTCTATAACTCGAATAGCTTTATTAGGTGATTTAGGACTTAAGAGTGTGTCCGGAATAATTTTGTGATGTGCGGGGTAGAGTTAGGCTTGAATTGACGAAAGTTAGTTTTCGGCGATTTCCGGTCGGCAATGGAAAATAGGCTATCGAGGTCAGAATGGAATTCCGGAAGTTGGATATCTCTGCAAAATTTCAGGTCAATCGGAGTTGTTTTGGATAGTTTCGGCAACATCGATGGATATTAGAAATTTCAAAGTTCTTAGGCTTGAATCCGATGTAAATTTGGTGTTTTGATGTTAGTTTGGTGTTTTGAGAGTGCAACTAAGTTTGGATGATGTTATGGGATGTGTTGGTAACTTTGGTTGGGGTCCCGAGCGGCTAGGGATTGATATCGGGTGGTTATCGGTCATTTTTGGCCTTAGGGAAATCTGCTGAGTGCTGGTTTGCTGGTGTTTTCGCACCTGCGGAAGGGGAGTCGCAGGTGCGGTTACACAGGAGCGGGGAGAAAGGTCGCAGGTGCGAGTTTTGCATGTGTAGGGAATGGTCTGCAGGTGCGAGGGGTTTGTCGCACCTGCGATGTAGTAGGTGCGGAATGTGTGTCGCAGGTGCGGAAATTGTGAGACCCCAGGGGAGATCGCAGGTGCGGAAGAGGCATCGTACCTGCGAAGCCGCAGGTGTGAGTAAGTGATCGCAGGTGCGAGAATCACTGGACAGAAGGTATAAAAACCAACCTGCGCGAATTTTAGCTACTTTTCTCAATATTTCATCCGAGTGTGAAGCTTTTGAAGGGCTTTGAAGAGGAAATTCGATAGTTCTTCACCAAGGTAATATTTTTGGACTCTAAACTCGTTTATATGTGATCAAAGGTCGGGATTATGGTGTTTAATTCATGAAAAGCAGTAGAAAACTTGGGTTTTAGGGCTTGAGATTAAGAGACCTTTAGGGGTCGATTTGAGGCGTCAAACGAACTCCGATTTTGGTGTTCTTTATATGTACGCGATCGTGGGAAGATTAAGAACACTTTTCTGTAAAAATTTCTGAGTTTCAGGATGTGAGACCAGGGGTTGGGTTTTGACTAAATTCGGGTTTGAGCTAAATTGATACTTTTCGATTGAGATTCACACCTTAAGCATAATTTGATGATAAAAACCTGAACTTGGTAGATTTGGAGCACTCAGAGGCCGGATTTAGAAGCAAAGTCACTGGGGAATAGTTTTTAGCCGGTTTTGAGGTAAGTAACGTTTCCAAACTTGGTTCTGATGGTTCGAAACCTCGAGCTAAATGATTTATGACTATTATTGAGGTGACGCACATGCTAAATGACGGGCGTGAGGGAGTACACAGAATATCTATGGCATGGCTTATCCCATGACCCCTCTTAGTGATTATTCCATGATGATATTTGTGCATCTATTAATATGGTAATTGTGAACATGTTAGAAAATCATGTTAAGTATAAATGCTAGGCTTCACGCCGGAAAATCTAAGACCCGAGTGGTCGTATATTCCTGTCCCATGTTACGATTATTTGATGTCATATACCCAGTCCTGTTATAGCATATAATTTCATATCTTAGTCTCAGTATTGTTAATTACATGCATATTTATCATTGTTTCGGGCTGATGGAGGCATTTGTGATACATGTGAATGAGACTGAAGAGTAATGACTGCATGAGGCCGAGAGCCTGTTATTGAGACAATTATGAGAATGGACTGCACACTGCAGTGATATTTAAATCATGCCTTCGTTGGCTAGATATGGCGCTTGGGCCACTAGAGCCCCTCCGGATTCTTTACACCCCCAGTGAGCGCAGTGATAAGGGATGGATCTTCCCTGGGCATGGATCTTGTCCGAAGTGATGAGGGATGTATCTTACCTGGGCATGGATCTTGTCCGAAGTGATATTGCGGGATGGATCTTCCCTGGGCATGTATCTTGTCTGAAGCTGATTGTATGAGAGGGGTGGATCTTCCCTGGATATGGAAATTGTCTGAGTGTTGTATTCCGAAGATGGATCTTCTCCGTGGGTGCTGGACTAGCCTTTTTCCTCAGTACATAGTGACTACGGTCACCGGTGTTTATGCATATTCCGAGATGGAACTTCCCTGGGCCTGAGCGCCATATATAGTACTGAGTGGACTTCTATGGGAGAGCTGTGAGCACTATGTGCATATCCATACTGGTTTCATAGCATATATTTTATGATGGCATGTAGAGTATTCTGGCATACTTGGCATATTTTCTCATCCTGATAAACTGTTAGCATGTCTAAATTCTGTATATTATTTATGGTAACATAATTGAGGTTTGTCGGTCACTACCTCTCAGCCCATAGTTTGGGTTCGTTACTTCTAAGTTGGTCTACTCATGTTACCCCTGCACCTTGTGTGCATATCCAGGTACATTGGGACCCGGTAGCGGATTTTGAGTTGCGGTCAGAGTTTCTAGTGGGATTGTCGAGGTAGCAGCTGGCGATCGCGACCTCGCCTTCTCTTTATTTATTCTACCTATTGCATTTATGTTGAGACAATGTTGTCCATTTCTCCTTTCGTTGCTTATGTTTTAGTAGCTCATGACTGAGTGACACCAGATCCGGGGATTGGAGGTTTAAATTTAGTTTTCAAATATTGTTTTTAAATTTCAGATTCTTAGTTTTATTAATAAATTTGTTTAAAATCACATTTTTTACTGGAAATAAAATTTAGCTTAGTTAAAAAGGGAGGCTTGCCTGGTTCCACGACATGCGCTATCACGACTCTGGAATTGGGTCGTGACAAGATGGTATCAAAGCGCTAGGTTAAGTAGGTCTCACCAGTCATGAGTAGGTTTAGTACAGTCTTGTGGATTGGTACGGAGACGTATTTTAGGAAAAATCTCACATTCTCGAACTCTTGTCATGCGAATCCATTGATTCAACCTGAAGCGTAATTCTTTGAACTCTTTTCATGTATTCAACCGCGCACGTGAGCGCTCGGTATCAGCCGTGCACCGATGGCTTGTGACTTCCATGAATGAGATGAAATTCTAGCATGTTTGGGGCCAGTCTGGAGGACTTGAGTTCGGAATTTTGTTTGTGGCTTGAGTGCCGAGATTTTGTTTGTGTGAGAACATGTAATTGGGGACTCATATGTCTGTTGGTGTCCTTATTGACGAGACCTGGTGACTAGATGACTGTGTGGTGCGTGTGATTTGAGGGTGACATGTAGTTATATTGCTTGATTGTGACAAAAGGGATTAGTTGGAAATGATTTGGGATGTTTGATGGTTTGAGTTATGTATGAGCTTTACGAAGGATTTAGTTGAATTCCACTGCGGTATTGTGGCAGTGATAGCGTATGGGCATTGTGGGTTATTGTTGTTTTGATCTACGGCTTTGAGCCAAGTGAAGGAGTGTGCTATGATTAGTTGGTTGCCCGAATAGGTGGTGTATTGGTTTTAGTTTGGGGATACGGTTAGTTCTTTGGGTGCTTATGAGGTAATGAGTTTTCTATATGTGTTTTCTAGTAATGCTCTTGGGTGTTGGTGACCTGCGTAGCCTGGTTGAGTTAGTAGGATTCAGTTCTGACGACACTGGCAGTTTCAAATGACTAAGTAAATAATATCTAATGGTGGCTTAAAGTATTCCTTATAGACTAGCGTTTCGATGGGATCACTCAGTGTAGCGGAGTTATGTAGGGGTATGACCTTTGGTATTGGATTCATGTGTTTTGATTTTTACGATGGGTGTCAGGCTTTTAGCATGATGTTGTGAGGGTAATTATTAATGGCAGGATAGTCCTCTTGTGTGAGTCTTTTATATAATTTGATTACGTTGGGATGTTGTTGTTGAGTGCACGAGTTGCACAAGTTATGGCTTCGAATTGTATTGATGTGTCATGTCAGAAGAGGTCATTGGACCTAGAATGAATATTGTCAGAATTCTCTACAGCATAGTTGGAAGGATAAATATCTAGAGTCGTCTTAGAAATTTGCTATAATTCCTTTTTGGGATGGGGGAGCTTCATGTATGACTGATCGGACGAATGGTTGTTAGTTTCTACATGTTTCTGTCATCACCGACAGTATATGAAAGTGTAAGAGCGAGGCATTTCTTGATAAGAGATTATGTGCCGATATTGGGTTGCTCTGAGAAGCTATTGTGAGTAGGAGTTATCGCTATGAGTGCTTGAGTCATGTAGTGGATCATGGTATTTCATCTTGGGTTACGGATATGACTTATTATAGTGTGATCAGACTTATTCAGTTTATAGAGTTGGGATTTGGATCTTATAATTTGATTCAGAAGTGAAAATGTAGTTCTAAGGTTTATGGGTCATGATTTGATAATGAAATTTCACTTATGCTGTGTTATCGGATGTAGATGGGGTAGGGTGACATGGGATCACCTCCGAATATGTGCATGGTAGGTTACTCAGGAATTTTGGTGGTGTTTGGAACAGCTCTAGGCACGTTCGAGAACGAACGTATGTTTAAGTGGGGGAGAATGTAACGACCCGGTCCGTCGTTACGTAAAAACCTACATTATAATTACTATTCTTGACTGGTCATGGGTTGGTTATACTGTTATTGATGCGTTAGAGTTGGTAGGCTTGAAATCAGAATGGTTGTATTGAGAATTTAGCCACTTAGCCCTAAAAAAATAGCCTTATAATGGGAAAAGTCAACTGAGAGTTGCTTATTGGTAAACGCCTTGGAATGCGGATTCTATAACTCGAATAACTTTGTTAGGTGATTTGGGACTTAGGAGTGTGTCCGGAATAATTTTGTGATGTGCGGTGTAGAGTTAGGCTTGAATTGGCGAAAGTTAGTTTTCGGCGATTTCCGGTCGGCAGTGGAAAATAGGCTATCGAGTTCGGAATGGAATTCCGGAAGTTGGAACAGGTTTGTAATGTCATTTTGGATATGTCTGCAAAATTTCAGGTCAATCGGAGTTGTTTTGGATAATTTTGGCAACATTGGTGGATATTAGAAATTTCAAAGTTCTTAGGCTTGAATCCTATTTAAATTTGGGGTTTTGATGTTAGTGTTGGTGTTTTGAGAGTGCAATTAAGTTTGGATGATGTTATGGGATGTGTTGGTAACTTTGGTTAGGGTCCCGAGGGGCTCGGGATTGATATCGGGTGGTTATTGGACATTTTTGGCCTTAGGGAAATCTGCTGAGTGCTGGTTTGCTGGTGTTTTCGCACCTGCGGAAGGGGAGTCGCGGGTGCGGTTACGCAGGAGCAGGGAGAAAGGTCGCAGGTTCGAGTTTTGCATGTGTAGGGAATGGTCCGCAGGTGCGAGGGGTTTGTCGCACCTGCGATATAGCAAATGCGGAATGTGTATCGCAGGTGCGAAAATTGTGAGACCTCAGGGGAGATCGCAGGTGCGGAAGGGGCATCGCACCTGCGAAGCCGCAGGTGCGAGTATGTGATCGTAGGTGCGAGAATCACTTGACAGAAGGTATAAAAACAAACCTTCGCGAATTTTAGCCACTTTTCTCAATATTTCATCCAGGTGTGAAGATTTTGAAGGGTTTTGAAGAGGAAATTCGATAGTTCTTCACCAAGGTAAGATTTTTGGACTCTAAACTCGTTTATATGTGATCAAAGGTCGGGATTATGGCGTTTAATTCATAAAAAACAGTAAAAAACTTGGGTTTTAGGGCTTGAGATTAAGAGACCTTTAGAGGTCGATTTGAGGGGTCAAACGAACTCCGGTTTTTGTGTTCTTTATATGTACGGGATCGTGGGAGGATGAAGAGCACTTTTCTGTAAAAATTTCTTAGTTTTAAGATGCGCGCGCGGGGGTCGGGTTTTTGAGCTAAATTCATATTTTTCGATTGGGATTCACACCTTAAGTATAATTTCATGATAAAAACCTGAACTTGGTAGATTTGGAGCACTCATAGGCCGGATTTAGAGGCAAAGGCACTACAGAATAGTTTTTAGCCGGTTTTGAGGTAAGTGACGTTTCCAAACTTGGTTCTGAGGGTTCGAAACCCCGAGCTAAATGATTTATGACTATTATTGAGGTGACGCACATGCCAAGTGACGGGCGTGAGGGCGTGCACCGAATATCTATGGCTTGGCTTATCCCATGGCCCCACTTAGTGATTATTCCATGATGATATTTGTGCATCTATTAATGTGGTAATTGTGAACATGTTAGAAAATCATGTTAAGTATAAATGCTAGGCTTCACGCCGGAAAAGCTAAGACCCGAGTGGTCGTATATTGCTGTCCCATGTTGCGATTATTTGATGTCATATACTCAGTCCTGTTATAGCATATCATTTCATATCTCAGTCTCAGTATTGTTAATTACATGCATATTTATCATTGTTTCGGGCTGATGGAGGCATTTGTGATCCATGTCAGTGAGACTGAAGAGTAATGACTACATGAGGCCGAGAGCCTTTTATTGAGACAGTTATGAGAATGGACTGTACACTGCAGTGATATTTAAATCATGCCTTCGTTGGCCTTGATATGGCGCTTGGGTTACTAGGGCCCCTCCGGAGTCTTTACACCCCCAGTGAGCGCAGTGATGATGGATGGATCTTCCCTGGCATGGATCTTGTCCGAAGTGATGAAGGATGGATCTTCCTTGGGCATTCCGAAGTGATATTGAGGGATGGATCTTTCCTGGGCATGGATCTTGTCCGAAGTGATATTGAGGGATGGATCTTCCCTGGGCATGGATCTTGTCTGAAGCTGATGTTATGAGAGGGATGGATCTTCCCCGTGGGGGCTTGACTAACCTTTTTCCTCAGTACATAGTGAATACGGTCACCGGTGTTTATGCATATTCCGGGATGGAACTTCCCTGGGCCTAAGAGCCATATATAGTACTAATTGGACTTCTATGGGAGAGTTGTGAGCACTATGTGCATATCCATACTGGTTTCATAGCATATATTTTATGATGGCATGTAGAGTATTCTGGCATACTTGACATATTTTCTCATCCTGATAAACTGTTAGCATGTCTAAATTCTGTATATTATTTGTGGTAACATAATTAAGGTTTTGTGAGCATGTGATTTTCACCTACTAAATGCTCCTACAAAATTCGATAAATAAATTAATTTCATAGATTTATGTTGAATTTCAGTGTTTATTTGTTGAATTATTTGCATTGCATGAGCATAGTTCATCTTTTAAAATTTATAAAGTGATAAATAACAATAAAACATTTTAAAACTTACATTATTTGACATAATTGGGGTTTTGATAATTAGTTGCATAATTTAATCATTTTTTCTAACAAAATTACGAAATTGGTTCTTTAAATAATTATGGGTACTAAACTAATGGTTTTACTTTTAATTAACTCATTAATTAACATATAATTAAATAAAATCAGTTTAAGACTGATTAGTACATTATTAGAGTTTATGTAGGTGATTAATTAACCTAAGTATCTTTTAAAATAAAAAAGGAGACTAAATTCGGACCTGGGCTTGAAATCACCCAGGCCCAATCTGCCTCT
>ML324818.1:0-40064 GCA_005239505.1 Nicotiana paniculata | reverse complement strand
AAAGCAAAATCACTGCTATCCAGGAATCCAAAAATATGGCAACCCTAAGATTGGATGAGCTGACTGGAAACCTCACTGCCTATGAACTGAGAAGGCAGACAATGAAGAGGGATGGTCCAAAGAAGGAGGGGAGTCTAGCACTAGAATTACTGAGGGAGCAGATCTGGAAGATGATGAGATGGCCATGATCACCAAAGAATTCAGAAAATTTCTCATGAGGAAGAAAGACATCTCTAGATGAGGAAACTACAACAAAGCAAAAGCTCAAGAAAGGCCAACCAACGAGGGATGCTATAAATGTGGTAAGACTGACCATCTCATTAAAAACTGTCCTCAGTGGGAAGTAGAATGGAAAAAGGAGAGATATGAGATAAGGAACAGGTCCAACCCAAGAAAACCACAACAAAGGCTATGGTTGCTGCTTGGGGGGAAATTTCAGATGAAGAATCAGAAGATGGGGAGAATGAAGATCAGGCGCTCATGGCAATTGGAGATTCTAACAAGGAATCACATGAAGAACCAAAGATAAGTATATCCCATCTCAAAAACAAAGTAAAGTTCCTATATAAGGAAAAACTCTCTGAGTTGCTACTTGATTTCATAGATGATTCTGAGGAAACAACCAAAGAGAAGGATCAACTATCTAAAGAATGTGCAATGCTAAAAGCAAAGTGCATGAACCTGGAAATCAGAGTCAGTGAATCTGAAAAGAAAAACACTGACTTGTTGAACCAGGTTCATCCACTTGAAACTGAGATTCTAGAACTAAAATATGAAAACTTAAAGCTAAAGCTAGGATCAAGTAAAAAGGTTGTTGATTATTCTCATATTATGTTAGAAGAAAACATGGGAATCTAAAAGATAAGATGTATGCCAAGGATGAACAGATAAGAACTCTTAATGAAGAACTTGGCAAAGTCAAACATGAATTAGATCGAACTTGTAAATGGAATAAATCCTCTGACGCCCTGATATGGCTTCAAGAGAATTATAGTAGCAACAGGACAGGGATTGGCTTTGGAAGTCAATTTCCCAAGTGGGATCCCAAAAACAAGTATCTCACTCTTCCTGAGAATAAAATCTGCACTCATTGTGTTAAAACTAGGCACTACAAATATGAGTGTACTGCAAAAGAGAAGGCCAGTCGAAGAAATGAGAGGTTTGTAAAAGGGAAAAACTGGCTACCAAATTGGGCCAGGAAAAATTTGATTCATCCATTCTCTCATAGAAAAGGACCCAAACTAGTTTGGGTTCTTAAGAATAACCTCTGATTCTTTTTGTAGGTTCAAGTGAGAGGAGGAAACCAGATTTGGTATTTGGATAGTGGCTACTCAAAGCATATGACTGGGAACATGGAACAATTCCTTTCACTTGAAAGTCTCAAAGGAGGAAATGTCTCCTTTGGAAACGAAAGAAAGGTGAAATCATTGGGGTTGGTAAGGTAGGTAAGGATGACACACGGTTCATTTAACATGTGTATCTAATAGATGGCTTGAAATATAGCCTGATAAGTGTATCACAACTGTGTGATAGAGGTAACCTGGTTGCTTTTACTTTCACAAAATGTTTTGTGATTAACCTGCTTACTGACAAGATTGTTTTGTAGGGAAAAAGAATGAATAAAATCTATGTCATAGACTTGTCCACACTGTGTGAAAATGAACTCACTTGCCTAAGTGTGTTGGACAATGATCCCCCCCGTGGCATAAACGACTTGGTCATGCGAGTTTAACTCAGCTTAACAAACTAGTCTCTAAGGACTTAGTGGTAGGACTTCCTAACATTAAGTTCAATGAAGACAAAGTTTGTGAGGCATGTGCCAGGGGGAAGCAGTTAAGGTCCTCTTTCAAAAGTAAGAAAATAGTCAGTACCACCAGGACGTTGGAACTGGTTCATATGGATCTATGTGGTCCTATGAGAACTTTGAGTAGAGGTGGTAAGAGATATGTGATGGTGCTAGTTGATGATTATTCAAGGTTCACTTGGACCTTATTCCTGGCATCTAAGGA
Source organism: Nicotiana paniculata (assembly GCA_005239505.1). Classification (NCBI taxonomy): domain Eukaryota; kingdom Viridiplantae; phylum Streptophyta; class Magnoliopsida; order Solanales; family Solanaceae; genus Nicotiana; species Nicotiana paniculata. The sequence continues at coordinate 38,055 of ML324818.1, read as the reverse complement.
TGAAGCATTTGATATGTTCACCTCATTTGTCAAGAAAACTCAAAATCAATTAGGACATCAACTAGCATCAATAAGATCTGACCATGGTACTGAATTTGAGAATGCTAAGTTTGCTGAGTTCTGTGATGAACATGGTGTCAATCATAACTTTTCTGCTCCTAGAACCCCACAGCAAAATGGGGTTGTTGAAAGGAAAAACAGAACTCTTGAAGACATGGCAAGAACCATGCTTCTATCTAGCAAACTACCTCACAGCTTCTGGGTTGAAGCAATAAACACTGCTTGTTACATAATCAATATATGTATGACCAGACCTCTGGTAGAGAAAACTCCCTATTAATTATTTAAAGGGAGAAAGCCCAACATATTCCACTTTATGGCTTTTGGATGCAAGTGTTTTGTACATAATAATGGTAAAGATTCCCTAGGAAAATTTGACCCCAGAAGTGATAGGGGAGTATTCTTGGGATATTCATCACATAGCAAAGATTATAAAGTGTATAATAAAAGAACTATGTGTGTAGAAGAAAGTATACATGTTGTCTTTGATGAAACTAACATTCTTGCTGAGAGACAGGAACCTGAAGATGAGGAGCTTGGATTGGTAAGAAGCAGTGATCACATTGAAGCAAGCATGGAAGGTGGAACAGGTGATGGACCACGTTCAACTACCCCAAGCATCATGACAGGGGGAATTCAACATATGCAACCTGACCCTAATCCTGCTTCACAGCAACAAGACACCATGGAATCATCTAGGAATGAACAGCTGGTACTTAAACCACACAGATATCAGATTTATTACCCTCTTGAGAACATCATAACAGATTTGGCGTCCGGAATCAAAACTCCTTGAAAAATCTGTGTGCGTTTGATGCCTTTCTACCCATGATCGAACCAAAGAACATTGGGGAAGACCTACAAGATGCTAATTGGGTAAATGCCATGCAAGAAAAGCTAAATCAGTTTGAAAGAAGTCAAGTATGGCACTTGGTACCCAGGCCACTAGATAGATCAGTAATTGACACCAAGTGGGTCTTCAGGAATAAGCTCAATGAGGATGGAACTGTTACAAGGAATAAGGCAAGATTAGTTGTTAGGGTATAGCCAAGAAGAAGGAATTGACTATGATGAGACCTTTGCCCATGTGGCAAGGCTGGAGGCAATCAGATTTCTTATAGCATTTGCTGCACACATGTAATTCACTCTTCATCAGATGGATGTTAAGAGTGCCTTTCTCAATGGCTATCTGAAGGAAGATGTATTTGTCAAGCAGCCTCCAGGTTCTGAAAGCAAGTAGTCACCTGACCACGTATACAAACTCGACAAGGCTCTATATGGTCACAAACAGGCACCAAGAGCATGGTACGAACGATTATCAAAATTCCTGCTAGAACATGGGTACAAACGAGGCAAAATTTATAGTACCTTGTTCTTAAGGGAAAAGGGTAAGGATATCCTGGTTGTGCAAATATATGTGGATAATATCATATTTGGGGCGACTTCTGAAAAATTGAGCAAGGAATTTGCTATGCTAATGGGAAGTGAGTTTGAGATGAGTATGATGGGTGAGCTAAACTTTTTCTTAGGCTTGCAAATTAAGCAAAACCCAAATGGAACAATGATCCACCAACAAAAGTATGTGAAAGAATTGCTCAAGAAGTTTAAAATGGAAGACTCAAAAGAAATAGACACTCCCATAGCCACAGCTACAAAATTGGATGTGGATGAACCTGGTTCATCTGTTGATCAGAAGCTATATAGAGGGATGATTGGGTCTCTATTATATCTCACTGCCAGTAGACCTGCTATTGTGTTCAACATGGGATTGTGCGCTAGGTTTCTGGCAAATCCAAAGGAGTCCCACCTCACTGCAGTAAAGAGAATTTTGAGATATTTGAAAGGCACCACTGATTTGTGCCTTTGGTATCCTAAAGGTAGTAATTTCGACCTTGTAGGATATGCTGATGCTGATTATGCAGGATTCCTGGTTGACAGGAAAAGTACTTCAGGTATGGCTCACTTTTTGGGTTCATGCCTTGTGTCTTGGGCTACCAAGAAACAAAATTTTGTAGCCTTGTCTACTGCTGAGGCTAAATATGTGGCTGCAGCCTCATGCTGTGCCCAGTTGTTATGGATCAAACAACAACTCATGGACTTCGGTATTGATGTGGGATGCATTCCTATTTTTTGTGATAACACTAGTGCTATTAGTATGACGAAGAACCCGGTTCATCACAAAAGGACAAAGCACATAGATGTTAGGCACAATTTCCTAAGGGATAACTATGAAAAAGGAATGATCTTAATCGAATTTTGTGCTACTGATCATCAAATTGCTGATATATTCACTAAAGTACTTAGTAGTTTGAGAGAAACAGGCTGGAATTAGGGATGATTAAGATCACCTGATTGAAAAAAAAATATATATATAAATGCAATTTGTTTTGGCTAGAAAATTTTAATTAGGTACTTAATCAGATTAATAATTACTCAGCATCATGTCTTTATTGCCATACTCTTGTGCCATGTATTAATATGATTCCCTGGATACTAATAATGTTTATCTATGTTTGTAAATTGAGATAATTTAAATATTTCTGACAGGATGAACCTGGTTCATTTATGCTGATTCATCTGACTGCAAGGTACTTACTCTTCTCCATATATTAATTCAATTACAGTCACACATGAGCAGGATTCTATCTATATTTGGTTCATTCCAAAGTCTCTGTACTAATCCATAAATGAACCCGTTCCAAGGAGTCACATCAATACTCAATTAGCCTAGAAGTAGGGAACTCTCAACCGTCAAATCAATGACACTCCTACAACTATTAGACTTCCACTTGAATAAATTTTTTACCCGTTGTATAATTAATAGCCATATCTTATAAAAGGCAATCATTACTCCTCTCTTCATAAAGCTACCTTCAAATCAGGTTCAACTCATACTACACAACCCAAAACTTACAACTCGTTCTTTCTTCCTAACAATACATAAAAATGTCTTCACCACCATCAACTTCTTTGTCTAATTCCCCACCTAATCGTGATTACGATGGAGGACATTCTGAATCTGTCTCCAATTCTCCATCCGTTTACAGTCCTGAATCACCCGAAATTACATCAACCCCTGAAAATACACCCATTCCTGAACACACTCCAAACCCTACTCTTGCCTTGATGAAATGCTTGTACAGGGGAAAGCAAATAAATTGGCCGGCTTTCATCATCCAATTCTTTGACAGAGTGGTGAATGGAACCAAAGCACACGCAATTCCATATGGCTTCATTCTGACAGCAGTGCTTGCACATTTTGGGGTTCCAGTAAAGAAGGCTGAGATGGCTACTGCCAAAGACTATTTTGGGAAGGAAACTTTGCTTACATGTGACTATAATTTCAATGTTCCTCTGGATGAACCTGGTTCATCTAGGAAGCAACCAATCAACAGCAAAGTTAGAACTCTAGTGCAGGAAAACGAGATTAAGGATATGGAGATCCTTCGTTTGAAGTCTCGTGTGATTGAGGTTGAAGCTGATCGGGATGCTCTTAGGGATGAATTAGCAAAGGAGAAAGAAAAGAACGAGGGTGTTCTTCAGCAGAGGCTTTCTCTCCTACAATCCAAGACCACAACTTCCTCTACACCTTCCCATCCTTAGGCTTTACAGAGCTTCCAAAACTCCTCTTTAGACCAGCTATTCAGTTTCAATTATTTTTACTCTATTTTTCGCTCATGGTTGGTTTGTTTTTGTTTTTCTGTATGGTGTTGATAATCATTACTAATCAATGAATTTTGCTTCTAGTTATTGACTTGTCTCAATTTCTTAGTTAGCTAACATTTATTGGCTTCTTGTGTTGATTAACCATGCTTTGCACCTGCAGTTGCCTCAATGGCCATGAGTAATAATTGATAAATCTGGTAAGTGTATCATTTTGCAAACTTTTCGATGATGCAAAAAGGGGGAAGATATGTGCCGAACTTTTTCAAAACGTTTTTTTCAAAGTGATATTTATAACCTAATGAACCTGGATTCTCGATGATTAATGCTTAAAACCATACAAAGTGGTTGAAGTGTATACATGATTAAGTATGGAGTTTGTCATCATAAAAAATGGGGAATTTGTTGACCCATGTCACTGCATAGTTTTGAAGATTGACAAATGGCTGACCAGTTGAACCAGGTCCATCATAGCACACATCTTGAACTGAATAGCTGGCACATGAACCGTATATGCATAGGAGATATTTGTGAATGTGAAATATCAATGAACCAAGAGATTGTCTCCTAATGCGAAAAGGTTGCAAACTGATGAGTTGATTGAAGTCGAATTCAGCAAGGAAAGTAACAAAATAAAGGAAGTTTAGTTTGGTACGAATTATGTTCACCCAGATATAGTTGGACTAGAATTAGACGACAAGATCAACAACTGACTCTATAAATACTTGATGTATTTCTGCTGTAATTCCACACGCACAAAAGCTGAAGTGAATCAAAATCTGAAAGCAAAGTTCCCAGAGTTATTTTGCTAGCAGAATCATTGTGCGATCCAAAGGCTACAGTTCAACTAGAAGAACCAGTTCCATCTGATTGATTATTGAGTCTAGTTGATTGTAGTAGGAGTTTTAATATTGTATCTTTCAGCTTTCATAGAAGCAATTGTAATAGGTACGTATTGTTCAAGTTAGAGTTAACTTGAGGTGTGTAGAAATTAGCTAGGGGCTAGTTACTACAAAGGGATTAGAGTTAGTCCTAGGATTACAAAAGAGTTTATTTTGTAAGTCCGTTTGGCTCAGAGTTTTAGTGAAGAGTTTGAGCAAATCCTACTGAGGAGTAGGTCATGGTTTTTTCTCCGTTTGAGCCAGGTGTTTTCCACGTAAAAATCTCTGTGCTTTTACTTTATTGTTTTTTAATTATTCCGCAACAGTAGTAGTTGGAACACCAAGAAGAACCAGGTTCTTCTATTGAGACAACACTCGAAAATTGGGTACCACACAAAGTAACCTATCTTCTTGTGTGGTATTGACGTCTAAAACATCACTACCACATAACGGCAAAGCAAATGAAAATTCATCCTAATACTCACAACAAATTCAGATTATATACTTTCCCAACCCTGCTCGGAGAAATGACCAAAATGCCCTCGGGCCCACATGCCCGAAAATCCAAAATTCTCGAAGATACATTCTACCCATAGCCCTACTAGTTCAATCATACCATTTACTCTACATTCCATACTCAAATTCGTGGCTAAATTCCAAATTTACATTTTTCTAGGTTTCTTCAAAAATTTCCCAAATTCCTACCAATTTTCATGCCTAATCCATGCATATAATCTTGTATTTACCTAACAAACAGAAGGAATTTACTTACCTTGATGCCTAAAGAAAATCCCCCTTGAAAATGCTCTCTAAAATCGCCCATGACAAATGAAAAATGGGTGAGAAATGGCCTCAAATCACATCAAATAACATCGAAACCACGAATCGCACCCAAATCCCAACTTTATGAACTTAGAAATTTCCAACTTCTACATCCGATGCCGAAACCTATTAAAGCACGTCCGATTAACCTCAAATTTTGCGCACAAGTCATATTCAACATTACGGATCTGCTCCAACTTCCGAAATCGCATTCCGGCCTCGATATCAAAACTTCCACTTCTGGTCGGATTTCTCAAAAACCTTCAAATTTCTATCTTTAGCCAAATGACTTCAAAATGACCTACGGACATCCAAATTCACTTCCGATCGCGCTCCCAACTCCAGAATAACCATACGGAGCTATTACCAGACTCGGAATCCCAAACGGACATCAACCTCACTGAAATGCACTTCAAGCCCAAATTCATGAAATCCTTCTAAAATGTTAACTTCCACAATATACGCCGAAACGCTCCCGGGTTATCCAAACCCCGAGCCAAACATACACCCAAGTCCGAAATCATCATACGAACTTGCTAGAATCTTCAAATCCTGATTCGGAGGTCGTTTATTCAAAATTCCAATCTTAGCTGATTTCTCCAACTTAAGGCTTCTGAAATGAGAATTTTCTTTCCAAATCAATTCTAAACTTCCTGAAATTCATTTCCGACCACGCCCACGGGTCATAATACCTGAAACGAAGCTTCTCATGACTTCAAACCGCTGAACGACGCACTAGAGCTCAAAATGACCGGTCGGGGCGTTACAATAATGTTCAATAGCAATACTTAAAAGCGAGTGGGATTACCTTATAGGCGGAATTTTTATAATTAGCGATTGAAAATTGTTTTAGCTCCTATAGGCATGTCTCCTAAATGAGCAATTATAACAATAGCACATTAACCAATTAAAACCCTATAGGCATGATTTTGTAGAACATAAGTTAATATGACCCTATGGTCATAGTGTCTAATGGATATGTTGTAATGCAAATTGAAACATTGGTCACTTTATTTCCTATAGGCATGATATCTAAAAAACATGTAGAAGCAGAATATGTTAAACGAATTAAACACATATAGGTCGGTTATCTAACACACAGTAGCAAAACATGTTTGAGCAAATTAAACACCTATAGGTAGGATTTCTACCCATTTCATGCAAATATTAAAATAAACCCATTTTATCGATTTTACTAACAACACAATTGTTATTACAATATTATTACAGATCCAATGAGTGAAATAAATTACAGAGTTACAAAATAGCTATAGTGGGCCTAAGGCAGGCCCAAAGTATACCCAGCCACGGCCAGGCCTTCAGTTTCATATCCAACTGGCTTCACCACAGCCCATAAGTCATAGCCAATCAAACCCAGAAAAAACAGCTAGGGTAGTGCTCACACTAGGGAGGTTGATGGAGGAGACTTAGGGGGAGGCCTTAGCTTTCAGCCGGCCCAGAATTAGAAACAATCAATAAAAATAGTAATAAGGTAATAGGTTTGGAAAAGCATTTGCAAACACTATAAGATAATCACATAATGAACTCAAGAATCAAATTAATACATTGGGCAGGGTGACATATGCTAAGAGACAAAGAACCTAGGATTGCAAAGTTAACAGGCTAGGGCATTAGGCTAGTAAAACCAAGTAATGCAACCAGTTTAGGACTTAAAGAACCAGATTATACCAAACTCAGGATTAAACAGTATAGTACAAACATGATCAGGTATCATAGAGAGCATTAGTCGAAGAGGATTAGTTTTAAAAGATCACAAGTTATTAGAGGTACAAATTGGTCATGGCAAGAACACATAGAGTGGTAACAATAATCATAGGAGCATACTACATTTAGAGTAAAGGTCTTAAACAACTTAGGGCAAGCTAATAACAACAATTAACCACTGGACTAAGTTAGGTGAAAAGACATTATTAAGCTAGCAATTATAGGTAGAATTAAACAGGAACAACGAGTCAAGAGAACATTTTAGGTCATGCAATTCAAAGAACATGCTAATTAGCACATAAACTAACCAATGATTGTTCAATAAACAAGAAAAGAACGACAGTAAGGACCCAAAGTATCGAATGTGTCAAGTTCCCAAGGATTTCAAGTACCCAGGGCAGTGCTCACACCCAAGAGAGGTCGAGAAGAATAGAAATCCGGTGGCCTTGGATTTCATCCGGCCAAGATCCAAACATAACAGAGTAGTAAGTAAATACAGAGTGGAAACCTCAATTTTAGTGGAAAAATAACGATTAAAGTTCCGTCCAAAAAAGGGGAAGAGGAGTGGGTTTATATAGTGGTAAAATCAGTATGAAAGTAAATACAAAAAATCATACCATAAAAAGGAAAGAAGAACATATAAATCAATTAAAGAATCAAATTAGGAGAATAAGCCGATAAACCCTAATTTTTAGGAAAAACTAAATATTACCAGAATATACACAAAACAGTAGCATAAGACAAATATAGACACAAATATTACTAAAAATCAGAGAATCGAACTAATTTTGGTTCGATTTAAAGAGATATGAAAACCCTAGTTTTAGGGTAAGTAAGAATCAACAGAAAATACACAGAGATTCGTACCTGCAATTGAACAAAGGATGAATATAGACGGAATAGCAGAAAGGTCAAGGATTTGAACCGATTTTTGTTCGATTTTGATGAGATTTGCTTTCCATGTTTAGGAAAGAAGAATAGGAGAGTAACCAGTACCAGGGAGAGGCCGTATATGGCAAAGAATAACCACAGAATCTCATATTGGGTGGGATTATGAGAGATTTTAGGGGGCAACGACTATGGTTCTTAGGAGGGAGAAGGGAGGTGAGGATATGAGGGAGGCGGACGAGTGAGAATGAGGTTAGGGTAAAGGGGTTTGGGTATTTAAAGGGGGTGGTTTGATACGGGCCGTTGATCTCAGAGATCAAGATCCACGATTAAAAGGGAAATTGGGTCGGGTTATTAGGAATAGGTCGTGACCGGGTTAGGGGTTGGGTTAATATGGTTTGGGATGGGGTTATCTAGGCTAGTGTATTAGGTTTTAGGCCAATGTTTTTAAATACCCAATATTTAATAAAAATAATTTATAAAAGTAATTGATAAATAAAAAAAATATTATTCGTACACTAAAATGATTAAAAATAATTATATAACATTATAAAAATATAAAAAGTTATTATTTGCTTAAATAATGCAATTCTACATGAATATGGGCTATTATTGCAAAAAGTGTGCAATAGCCCTAAAATGCAAACGTAATTATAAAAAATGCATTGAAAAATATTTAAAATATCATAGTTTTGTAAATGATAAGTTTAGATGATTAAACCATCAAAAAAATAATTTGAAGGATAATTACTGGATATTTATATAATAAAAATGCAGAAATAAATTGATTTAAAGTCTTTAAAAATTATGAAAATGCTTGTATAGACTTATAAGTTGAATGATGATGCAAATATACTATTTTGAATGTGTATATATATATATGAGGTAAAAATCAGGTATCAACATGCATACTCGATTCACCTCCATCATCAATGAGCTTCACTCTCTTGGTGAAAGTATTCCGAAAAACAAGATTGTCAGAAAAATCCTTAGAGTATTGCCCAATTCTTGGAAAGCAAAGTTAACGCCAGTACAGAGGCTAAGGACTTGCAAACACTAACCATGGATGAACTTGTTGGAAACCTGAAAACTTATGAAATGAAGAAGAAGAAGGACAATGAAAGAAAAGAGCCCAAGAGGGGGAAAGAAACTGGTCCTCAAGACGGACATCAATGACTCAAGTGGTGAAAACGGGGACATGGCCTACTTGACAAGAAGATTCCAGAAGATGTTTCACAAGAATGGAGGTATTCCAAAAAGGGGAAGTTCTAGCAAGCCAAGAAATTATGACCTCTGTCATAAATGTGGCAAGCCAGGACACTTCATCAAGGATTGCCCCCTCCTAAAGCAAGATCAGTACAATAACAACTTTGATAAAGCAACCAAGAGGAACCAGGTTCCTGACAAACGCTACAAGAGGAAGAATGATGTTGACAATGTTGTGAAGCAAGCCTTTGCTGCATGGGGAGACTCCTCCAGTGAATCTGAAGAAGAAAATGACCATGGTGGTAGTTCAATGATGGTAGTGGAACATGAAACAAGTGAGTATGATTCAATCTTTGCTTTAATGGCTCAATCTGATTAGGATGAAGATGACGACGACGATGAGGTAAACTTTCTGGATGTTCAGAGAAATATGAAATCTTACTCTCCTAAAAAGCTCATGTCATTAACAAATGTCCTAATAGATGCATACCATAGTCTTATCAATGATAAATATGCATTAACTATGGAATTAGGGGAAGCTGAACAAACCATAGATGACTTAGTAGTCGTTGTAGTCGATTTGAAAGAAACAATAGAGAACCTGAAAAAAGAAAATAATGCCTTAGAAGAGAAAATTGCTGGTATAGAACATGAAATATATGATCTAATGGTTGTTGTGGTGGACTTAAAATAAACCATTGAGTGTTCAAGTAAAGAAAAAGAAACATTGATTGAGAGAGTTGCTATCATTGAGAAAAAAAGAGATGACCTAGTAGCAGTGGTAGTAGACTTGAAAGAAACAATTAAGGAATTTAAAATGGTAAATAGGACTGTAAACTCTGAAAAGTGAAAGGAAGTTGCAAGTGAGGCAAACATTAAGCTTGAAAATGAGTTGAATTTGGTGAAGACTAGTCTGTATGCTGATCTTGAGAAAAACAAACAACTTCAAGAAGAACTAAGGAAGGTAAAGAGTGACCTTGAAAAATCGCTTAAGTGGACCTGGTCCTCTGATGCTATCACTTCCATGTACACCAACAACGGGGAAACATGTAGGGGATTGGGTTTCAAAGGGAAAAGATTCCATACAACCCTCATAGCAAGTACGTTACTGTAACCGACAAGTGGCTATGTACCCACTGTGGTAACAATGGACACCTCACAGAAAACTGCACGGCCAGGGTTTAGTCTCATCAGAAAAATAAAGTCTTTGCTGAGAGAGTAACTACTTCTAGAGGACCTGGTCCTTCAAATAGGAAACACATTTTGCCTGCTTGGACTAAGAGAGCACTCATTCATCCCTTCTCTCTTAACAATGGACCTAAACTCGTTTGGGTTCCTAAATCTAATCCTTGATTTCCTTGTACAGTGAGCAGTGAAGGTGAGCAACCAACAATGACATATGGACAGCAGCTACTCAAAGTACATGACTGAAAATACAATCAATTTTCCTTCACTAAAAGCCCAACAAGGAGAGAGTGTACCCTTTTGAAAATAGCTAAAAGGGGTACACTTTAGGAATTGGAAGATATGTGTCAAGGGAAATAAAGTTGAATTCTTGTCCATGATATGCGCAATCTCAAATCCTGTGACTGGTGAGGTGATTTTGTAGCCAAAATATACAAGAATACTTATGTTGCTGGGTTGAGCAGTGATATAAGTTGGCTGAGAGCTGTTGAAAACAATGCTGAATTACGGACAGAAGGCCGACATATGCAAGTGTTTCATCACTGAATAAACTGGACTTGAAGGACCTGGTTTGTGATATGACCAAGCTGAGTATCAAGTAACACAAAGTGTGGAATGCCTGCGCAAACAGAAAGTATGTTAGATCTCCATTTAAGCCAAAAAAAAGGGTATTCAACACCTCAAGGCCACTTGATCTTCCTCATATGTATCTGTGCGGAGCTGTGAGAGAGCCTAACAATAAAGAAAGAAGATATCTGTTGACAGTGAATGACTACTCCAAGTCCACTTGGACTCTGTTCTTGAAGATTGGGCACGGTCAATATTATTTTATAAAGGGATTGCAAACATCTTGACCAAAGTTGCTGACTCATTTGAGGAGATCTGGGTACAATTGTTATGCTCTCAATAATGGGAAGGGTCATCTTTGAAAATCTAATGCTAAAAGAGATGGAGAAATCCTCCTGATGTACTCATCTCAAGAGAGAACAGAAATATTGATCAAGTTGGAGAACGCTCATTGATTCCAGCAAGGAACCTGGTCCCACAACTACAACAACAGAAGCTAAAAATTGAGTTGTCAAAAAAATTTGACATAGAAACATAACAAGTCATCAGCACTCTCATTTCCACATCTACACGCCTAGACATGGATGAACCTGACTCTCCTCTAAATAAAACCATGCATATATACATCACTGAATCGCTCTTGTATCTCACTGCAAGTAGACCAGACATCGTGCTCAGAGTTGTGTTCTGTGCAAGGTTTCAGTAAAATCCAAAAGGAGTCTCATCTGAAGGCTGGTCTAAGAATTTTGAGATATCTTAGAGGAACACAGGACATGGTTCTCTACTATCCTTAAAGTAATGGATAGGAAAAGCTTTCCTGGAATAGGACATTCTCTGGGTTCCTGTCTTGTCTCATGAGGCTCAAGGAGGCAAAGTTCAATGGCACTCTCAACGGCTGAAGCAGAATATGTACCATCAACCTCCTGTCGTGCTCAAATGCTGTGGACCAAGCAGCAAATTGGAAGAACTTGAGTACAAGAAGGTCAAATACATTGATTGCTGAAGATCAAGTTGCAGAAATCTTCACCAAAGCCCTGGAAAGAAAATATTCCGAGAAAAATCGCTTTGCACTGGAGATGATAAAACCCAACTAAGAACCCGGTTCCTCATGATTAGTTATGAAAGTCATAGGCAGGTAAAATTTAGCTAAAGTGTTTTCTGGATAAGTCTAACTCACCTATACACCATTACAGGTAGACACGCATGATGACTACAAAAGCAGATGTTGCAGTGCATGCTGAAAAAGGGGTTAAACTCACTTGCCAAACCTATCAGGGAACCTGGTTTTCTTGATACATGTTAGTAGTGCTTTTGTTCTTCATACACAATTTAAAATGGATAAAAACAATGCCACATCATCATCACCGTGATAGTCTCTTTAAGCTATGTCTTTTCATCCAAAGCATCACACCTTTTTTGAACGATACAACTCCTCAAGAAAAAGGTTGTCGCCGTTTTAGAACCGGTCCCTCATCATAAATATATCAACATCACAACCCTTATCTTCCAAATTCAAAATCTCCTCTTTGTCTTCTCTCTTCTCAAATCCACAATCCTTCAAGTACAATCTCACCATGTCTGAAAATCAAGCAACCTCCAGTGTGCCTGACAACCCTGTGATTGAGTCCTCACCAGTTAGCATTCCAGCTGTGAACTCCTCCTCCAACACAATCGCTAGTCCAAACCCTAAAGCAGAGTCTCCTCCACACTCTACTCCCTCTACTACCCACTCTGATTTTGTTTCTTATCTGAGCAAGCTTTAGAATTTTTGTCCTCATCCAATCTCACCGGCCAAACAGAGTAACAAGGGTGAACATGGTAAACAAGGGAACCTTGTTCAGGAATCATCAACTCTCTCCAGTTTGGGAACTCGAGTGAAGATCCAGTGATTAGTCATGAAGATACTAAGACAACCATGACAGGCCACGATTCTACAGGTATCACTCCTCCCCCTGCTAAAATTTCCATGAAACCACAAGAAAGAGAGGGGATAGAAAACATGCTTTCCATTGCTTCAGAAGGGGTTGTTGTAGAGGAAGGTGGAGGAGTGTCTGAGTTTCAGGGGGAAGAGCCTCAGTCCACAGAAGACTGGGAAGCACTTGTTCTTTTTGAAAAATATACTCAAGATGACACTACTAGGGTCCCAAGTGATGAACCTGATCCCTCCGCGGAGGATCCAAGTCAAGGGTCATCTCCCCAGGCCATTGTTTATCCTTCTCCTTCTCTCCACTTCTATGCTGAGCCTATGAATATGGTGGTGCCTGAGACAAATTCCAACAGTGAAAAAGACACAAATGCTTTCGCATATGTTAGTCTTATCAGGGCTAGGAGTAAGTCAGTTGCAGCTCCAGGGCCAACCCCTAAGCGACCATTACTCGGTTGCAGCAAAAGGAGGCTCTGGAGTCTATTCCCAAGAAGAGTCAAAAGAGCAAGAGAAAGAGAAGGTTGGTAAAGGATGGAAAAGTTGTGCATGAAAAGGTCGTCCATGTGGTAAATGTGGATGAGGAATCTGAAGAGGAACCTAGTTCCTTAACCCACAAGTTCTCGAAGCGGAAACACTCTCACTCTTAATCTATAAGGCACACTTCTACAAATTCTGAAGGACAGTGAATGAGAGTGGTGACAAATCTGATGATGAATAAGTGGAAAAATCTTGTGAACTTATGCAGAAAAAGTCAGTGGAGAAGGGAAAGTCTGTTCGCAAGTCAGTAAAAAGAAAAATGGATGATGATGAGGAACCTGGTTCCACCAAGAAATCAAAAGTTAGTGAGACTCTGAGTTCTGAGAAAAGGAAGTTGAGAAATCAGAAAGTACTGTGGGGCCGCACATTTGACTCTAACATTCTAGAACTTGCTGGGATGAGACAATTAGTGGACATTTGTGATTCTCAACAATTGACAAATTTGTTTATAAATGAGGTTCCCAAAGTGTATGAGGAGGAGTTGGAGTTTCTATAACAACCTCTTCATAGTAGAGGGTGATCAAATATGTGTGTTGATAAATGGGGTGGACATAGTGATGGACTCTGTCTTATTGGGGTCAATTCTGGGTGTTCCTTCCGAAGAACTGTCGTCTGCTCAGGGTGACTTCACATCAAACTTCAGAAATTCCATTGTCAAAGACAAGGAAATACAACATGGGGAACAAGTGCATATGAAGGCACTCCTTCCAGTATATCAGTTGCTTTTTGAGATGGTTAACAAAGTATTGTTTCCCCGTGCTGAGAGAAGATCTGTTGCATCCAAAGCTGACCTGTTCCTTATGGACGCCTTGGATAATTTCACCTCCATCAATTTTTCTGCCATAATGATTGAACATATGTAGAAAGTAGAAAACCTTAAGGATGGGAATCTTGGACTAACATAAGTTTTTCTTCTCATAAAGGTCTTTGAGTTCTTCAAAGTAACTCTGGGACATGCCAAAGTGGGCACTAAAAAGCAATCCTTTTCAAAAACTACTCTTGAGGAGTGTGAGTGCATTGACAAGGTCGGAGGAGTTGGAAGCACTTCCACTATCTCTCAACTGATAAATGCTCAGAACAGTGCCACAGAGGAGATCTGGAAGTTGAAGGCTAGGAACACGATTCTCGAGAGTCAGCTCAACCAGTTACAAGAGGCACCTGGTTCTAGTAGTTCTCATAGCTCAGAAGTTGCACGTCTAACAAAGGAGAATGATGAACTCAGGAAACGGGTGGAGGACCTAGCTAGAGGAATATCAAAGAAGCACGGTTTCTGAAACCAATTCGGTTAGACCCTGGCTAGTGGGATACCAGTTTATGGTGGGAATACCATGGGACTCACAATCATAGAATTGGGGACTACCGGCATCTCCGTAAAGAGGTGGAGACATTGTTGAAGAATATCCTTCTTAGGGAATTTTTAAATGATCTATCCAAGAACTACTACGGCCGAAGCCGGGATAATGCAGAGCCTCTGAAGGTAGTAGAAGGCTCCCATCGGCTGACTATCAACATGATATTTGGAGGGAATGAAGTCAATAGTGTGACCTTTTCAGCAACAAAGAAAATGAAGATATCAGTGAGTGACAACAAGAGACTTATTTCATAATGAACTTTGGCACATATTGCTATAATATGATTCTATCTAGGCTTAAGAATGCCGGAGCCACCTACTAGAGGCTCGTTAACAAAATATTTGTAAATCAGATAGGAAAAAAATGAATGTATACATTGATGACATATTGGTCATGGGGTTCCTGGTCTCGCAAAGAGGGATCGAGGTAAATTTTGATATAAATCAAAGATATCAAGGTCATTCTAGAAAAATTGACATTTGACAAGCGTGAACAAAGTACAGAGGCTAACCAAGAGGTTGGCGGATCTAAGAAGATTCATCTCAAGATCCTCATAAAAGTGCCATCATTTCTTTTAGATATTTTTAGAAGAATTATTTCGCATGGACTCCGAAATGCCAACAACACTTAATACCTAAAAAGGACCTATCCAACCCCTCGCTACTGTCAAAACTAGGGGAAGGAAAATAATGATTGATATGTCTGGCGGTCTCGGAAGTAGCGGTAAGTGCCATTTTGGTCTGAGAGGAAGAAGGTATGTAATTTCCTATTTATTATGTTAGTAAAATACTGTCGGTAGTGGAGATTCATTACGCACCTCGAAAAGCTGGCCTTAGCTCTCGTAGTAGCCTCTCGAAAGCTTAGGCCTTATTTTCAGTGCCATCCGATAGGCGTCGTGACAACCTTTCCATTATGGAATATCCTTCACAAGCCTGAGTTGTCAGGCCATTGCTAAATGGGCATTCAAAATTGGTGAGTTTGACATTGAGTACAAACCCAGGACTGCGGTCAAGTCATAAGTTTTGACCGACTTTATGGCTGATCTCAGTCTCGAATTAATTCCCTTGGCTGCTAAGGATGCAATGTTGGTATGGAAATGACATTGGGGTTTTGGAAATTACTTAGGGATGGAGCTGCCAATGTAAAATGGTTCGGTCTCGGGATAGTTCTAGTCATGCCCTCAGGGGAACCCTGAGGCAGGCCTTTAAGACTATTCTATTAACAAACAATTAAGCCGAGTATGAGTCTTTTGGTTGCAGGACTTGAATTGGCTCGGGAACTTGGTTCCGAGGTCATAGAAATAAAGTGTGATTCCCAACTAGTAGTAAATCAAGTATACAAGATTTTTGACACAAAGGAAGAGCACGTGCAACAGTATTTGAACAGGTTTCAGGCATTGCTTGCACGATTCAAAGAATGGTCGATCATTTACATCCTAAGGGAATAAAATATGGAAGCAAATGCATTGGCTAATTTGGGATCATTTACGAAGACGAAAGGATATGACTCTGGCACCGTCGTTAAACTTTTAAATTCGGTATTGGATGTGTATTGTTACTGCAAAGTCAATTCAACCAACCTAGTACCTCTCGGTAGTTTGAGTGATTTTGCCCAATTTGGCTTTCTCAAGTCCAAATGGGTATTTCACAAAACAAGTGATATATGCTCAAGTCTGGTCTTACTATCTCTAGCTTTGACCCTTTAATTGGGGCTATCAATTTCTTGAGTTCACCCCAATTTCTTGTTAGCCAAGTTTTCCTAGACCTAGTCTCTCTTTCTCAAATAGGGACTAAGTCAATTAGGCATGAATCATTGTTTGTAACCATCAATTCTAAAATTCAAGCAAGAACTAGGCTAAATATCATATACCCAATCATAATTAAGCCCTAAATCAATCACCCATTAAGTACTCATACTAGGGTTGGGTCACAACCCTAGATATGGGTTTAGCTACTCATGGAAAATGAAGAAATTAAAGAAGAAACAAAGATAAAATGCATATACTTGATTAAGGAAAGAAAATCTAATGTTTAAAAGCTAATCTAGCACAATGTTACCAATATCGGAAACAATAACGGCCCAGGTGCTCTCTAAGAACAAAACTTAACCTAAAAAGACAAAAATTTCTATTTATACTAAGTAGAAAATATCTGACAAAATTACCTCTGTGGAGATTGTGAGGCCGCAGAATTCTGTGTGAGATCCGCATATTGAGGTTGACTAGTCAAATGGGCTTTCTGCGATCACATAAAATTGGATTGCGGTCGCACTTCATTTAATTGTGTGGGCCGCACATTTCTGAGTGCGGACACACACTTGAACTTGGACTGGAGCTGGCCTTCAGTATGCAGACTGCATATTTTTTAGTGCGGCTGTATTTTGCCTTTCTGCGACCGCACAATAATAGTGCGGTCCACACTTCTTCATGGCCCAAAAACACAACTCTCTGATTCTCCTCTTCGAACCGCATAATTATGTAGTGCGACCGCACTTGACATCCTGCGGCCGCATAATAATGATGCGGTCTGCACTTCTTCATGGCCCAAAAACACAACTCTCTGAACTTCATCTTCTGCGGCCGCACTAGAATTGTGCAGTCCGCATTTTGCATGGGAATTCTGTCAGAGGCTTCCTTATATCTGCGGCCGCACTCAGTATTGTGCGGTTCGCATTGTGCCCTTTTAGCCTTGTTTTGGTCCTTGTCCAAAATTACTCCTTCTTGAGTTGATTTTCATTTCTTTGGCTCGCATTCCAACACCCTTGCAAGAAAGCACACTTCATTAGTTTTCGGAAATACCTTTAAGCAATTTTGAGCTAAAACGAAAGTAAAAGAGTGCAAATAAGTAGTCAAAATCCCTACTTATCCATCGACAATGCTCGTTTTTGCCTCTTCCAATGTTTTTTCCTCATATGACATATAGCGTAATTCTTCTCAAAGACGAGAAAATATTCTTTGTCCTCTAGTTTTACTTGGAGTCTATCAATTTCGATCTGAAGGCCGTCCCTTTAAGATCTTATGGCACTGAGGTGAGAGTCGAGATCAACATTTGTAGTTGAGTTAATCCGATTCTGATCCATGGCCCTCTTGAGCCTCTCTTCCATTTGAGCTCTTTTTTCATAAGCAACATTGGCCTCCTTGGTTTTGCAGCTTAATTTTGCCTTTAAATTATTTTTTTCTATTTTTTTTCTATAAACTATCATTTCATTTATTAGAAAATTGATCTTTACATAGTAGGACCCTGCTGAACAGTTCCTTGTCTCTATTTAGACTACACTTGAATCCAACACCTCATAGATGTCTCAACTGTATACTATACTACTACATGTATAACAACCTATACATGTATTCTACTATCATGAACATAACTAGAAAACACAAGTATAAGGCTAGCTAGGGGTATCTGTTCAAGGCTTTCATGTGCTTCTTCCAATTAATGTGTAGATGGCCTTTAATATGTATATGTGTAGTTATCTCTCTACATATCTGCTCTGCTGAAGTGATCCCATTTTGAAATCTGAGCATATTCTTGTCTCTCCATAAGCTGTACATCAGCATGCCAAACACCGCTACAATAGTATTGCCAATTCCTTGCTTCTTCCTAGCATAATTAGCTACCCAATGCAACTCCTCTTCCCAAGGTTGAATCTGTCTTTGAATTCCCAACCGGTTTAGTAATCTCTGCCATATATTTTTTGTGTAGGAACATTCAAAGAATAAATGTTCAAATAACTCATCTTCCTGACCACAAAATACACATAATTGAGATACTTGTATGCCTATTTTTTGCAGTCGATGGACTGTTGGTAATCTCCTTAGTATGGCCAGCCACACATTGAACTTGTATATAGGGTGTATATGAGGATGTAGAATCTAACTTTTTGAGTAAACCTTCTGACCCTGAGGAGTTTGCAATTTGTAGAGCTTCTTAATATTGAATTCACCATTTGTGTTCTGCAAAGATTCCAGTCGTTCATGTAAATTACCTTGTAAGCTTGGTAAATCCAGTATTAACTTCCTTTGTTCAATAAGCTTCCTTACAACCCAAGTTGCACTCTTAGGTATAGGCATAGTGTCAATGCTATTGTTCTTTATATAGTAAGAATGAACCCATCTTATCCATAAACAGTCTTTCTTCTTAGTGATTGCCTACAGGTGATTCACTATTGCAGCTCTGTTCCAATTACAGAGATTTATCACATTCAAGCCTCCCATTGTTTGTGGTAAACAAATTCTATCCCATGCTACCAAAGCTCTTCTAGATATATCAGCTTGACCTGTCCACAGATAAGTTCTACATATTGCCTCTATCATCTTGCTGATCTTCTTTGGCAGTAAAAAGACTTGAGCCTAATAAGATTGAATCCCAAATATCACTGACTTAATGAGCTATAATCTTCCAGAATATGACAGTAATTTTGAGGTCCAGCAACTGATCCTTGCAGTTATCTTTTCAACCAGTGGCCAACAATGTTGGTTAGTTAGGTTTTTTGGAGCTAATGGCACCCCTAAGTATTTTAATGGCAAGCTGGCTTCATTATATCTCAACTCATGCAAGATAAGTTCTTTCATCCTCTCATTTATACCTGCAAGGTAAATTGATCTTTTATCTGGATTTTCTTGAAGACCTGAAGCTCTTGAGAATTTCAGAAATGTATCCTGAAGTAGTTTGATTGACTTCAAATCATCTCTGCAGAACATTAATAGGTCATCAGCAACGCATACATGAACCACTCCTAATCTTTTACATCTCGGATGAAAATGAAAGTTCTTATTTAAAGCCAATTGACTGAATTCCCTTTGCAAATATTCCACGGCAATTACAAATAAGTAAGGAGACATAGGATCCCCCTATCTTTGTCATGACCCAAACCGATGGGCCGCGACGGGCACCCGGTACCTTATTCAACCGAGTACCAACATAACATATCTTTTCATGTCATACTATCATAGATAATTGGGCCGGAGAGGCTGCCGAGAAATAGGTAGAATACAACAGGTAATGCCAACTTATACATAAGACCTATGGGCCTCTAGGACCAAACTAACCACTTGAACACTGAACATAGGCCGGCAAGTCCATATAAGCTTTTACGTACATGACATCTGTCTACAAGCCTCTAAGAATACATAATTTTCATAAAGTTCGGGACAGAGTCCTTCCATACCAAACAATACACATCTAACTCATACTAACTAAACAAGAAACTCTGAAGCAAATGGAGCGCACCAATATCTTCCGCTGAGCTGATAGCCTACTTGGAGGACTCTCGACCTGTCTATCGGGACCTATGGGCATGAAACACAGCGTCCCAAGGACTTTCTTCCCCTCTCACCTACACGAATTTACTTATCACTTGTTTAAAATAGCACAATCCTTCTAATCTCCGAATAATATTTTCCTTGGACTGATGTCTATTACCTTACAAAAAATTCAACGTACAATACTACAGGGAGCAACATCATCATAATCTAATATTTTGAAACGTAACATCATCGTAATGTAGTATTGCAAGGCGTAATATCATTGTAATATAATACTGCGAGACGTAACATTGACGTAATTTTGCGGGGCGTAACATCATTTCCCCTTTTGGATGCTCTTATCATTTTCATAACTTATAGCTCTTGTGAATACCTTAACACTCTCCTTGCTATTTAGGTAGTTGTTCTGTGAATAAATCCAAAGGTCGGGGCACTCCCCTCTTTGGTCCTCTTTCCCACGCCATGACTTGATCGAATTCCTTCCAAGTTCGTAACTGTGTCTACCTTTGATCATGCAGCCTCTACGATACTGACCTTGTAAGTGTGCCTATGCGACTCTCCTCTCCTTTCTCCTCCAACTTTTAGCTAATCTCTAGGCCTTACTTTGTAAACATATACAAGGCTTAATAGTATGCCTCTCTGAGCATCTATAGGTGTACTGAAGTTCTTCGCTCGGTACGTTGTAGAACTTGCGAATATGGCTATATATTATTTCGTAGACTTGGTTATCCATTCGTATGACTTTACTGCATCTACATAGGTCATATTATACCATAATTCTTACTTCTATTTATCGTTACTGAGGTCTACTTACCAAACTTCAGTTACTTTTGTTGCCTATCCTTTAGGTATAAATCCCAGTCCTTTAATGCTCATTCATTACCATTCGTCTTAAGAAAGATGGCATAATCTCATGTCATACTTTGTAACTTGTATCTGCCCATTGTTGATTCACCTCAATGTTGATCTACAATCCTCCACTTGAAGACTTGAAACTTTTTACGTAATACATTGTCGCTAGGGCTTACGGTGCATTGAGGAATATTTGAAGTGATTTCCATAATCGTATTTCATAGTGTCTCAATGTGATTCACCTTATGGGAGGGTATCCTAATCTCATGCCGTCAGTGAAATCTTTTATCCTTCTTTTTTTTTTAAATCATTATTCAAACGAAGGCCCAAACTTCATCCTTTATCTGTCACAATTACACCCTCATTTTATTACCAGGTCAGCATTTCATTCTTTCTAAATGCTATTAATCTTAGACTCCTTTGAGTTTATTCAGGCTATACTGAACTTTCAATAACCTAGAGAAACCATTATCTCTCTTGTTTTCATGGACTTAATCCCGAGGACTTATCCATTCTCGTCACCTTTTCACTTTCCTTTCCTTATCCTTATCCTTTGTCGCTCTACCATACTTTAGCTTGTGACCCATACATATCCATTTATACTATTCGCAACTTTCCTTCAACTTGCTTGCACCATAGATTTCCTTATGTTATTCTGGAATATCAAGCGATACATCACATCATCTCTAACCCTTCTCTACCTTCTTAACTAGATTTATCAATACATAGAAACCATAGGCTGGAGGACATGCCACTGACGATGCCACTATCATTCCTGGTTATTGGATCCTCACGCTTATAGCCTTCTATCCGAAGTATGGACTATTACCAACTTTCTGCATTTGAGTATCTCGTACGTTGCTTCACCTTTAACTTACATACTTAAAATCTAGTATCATATCTTCTATCTTTTTCATAACCTCCCTTCCACATAGGTATGATTCACACCACAACGTGAAGCTCTATTATAATACTACAATCCGGTGGGAGCTTTATACTGACTTCTTATTAATGGCTGTTACTTTTTTTTTAACTGGCTTTATTGTAGAGCCGTTATAGATTATGGTCGTTGTACTATCTCTCTCGTACCTCTGATTTATAAGGGAGATCCTGCAATGTTCTCGATCACGATGTTTCTAATTTTGTGTGTCCAATAATAGACTCCTGATTACTTAGTTGATGTCACTCTTTAGTTTCCTCTTCCCTCAGATCAACCTTTATGTAGTCTTAAGCTACCTTCCGATCTATGGTTCATGGTATTAGTTATCCTGTTTAGCCTGTCATGGGCTTGAGAAATATGCATGATACAACCCTTTAATAATTAAATACTTTATAGCGTAACTAACTCGGAATCATTGATCGAATAATTCCTTTCATTCCTTCTTATATTTCTTTAACATAAGCTATCACGTTTCCTGGTCTTTTTGCCCCCTTGTCGCGTGCATACTTAACTTATCTTAGTTCCCATGCATGATGGAGTTTTTGTGTAACTCGTATGATCTCGAATATTACTTTTGATTTTACTTCGCGTTCATTAGCCGCGGTAGGTGCCACTTTCTTTTGGAGTTCTTACAATGTTGTTGTGAGACTGTTGCCTACACGACCATTTCCTCTTTAGGTCACTGTGGTTAGGTTGAAGCCTTCTCCCTTATTTACTCAGCTAGTCTTTCTTTATAGTACTTCGGGAGGATCCTCTGACTCTTTTAAAGCTGTGAGCTTATTACATCTTATATTCGACAGACCTTTTGATGTCCTTTATTGCCTATAATTATCCCTTGTTACTTACCTCCACGCCCTTGTGCTTGTAGGATTGCTTTTGAACTGATATTTTGACTGCCTTCCCAGTGGCATTCTCTTTTATTTTTGCAATAGTCGCATGATACCTTTAACTATCCCAACTCCTATCTGAATATTTCTCAAGGGTTCCGATGTAATATCCAAGACTTAACTCCACATGTTGGGGTTCACTATGTTTATTTTGCACGATCTGTTAATTTATCTGTAACCTCTTGTCTATCTATAACTAGACTTTTCCAGAATCAACCACTAACTGCTGGGTTATCCATTCTCATAAGGCTAATGATGTGAAATTAATACACTCAGAAGGTGAAAATATGGATATAGTTCCTTATCTCTCTATCTATACAACACGTAAGTTAGTCATATCCAAGTGAAAACCAAAGTTGTATAAATGAAACCAAGAATGTATTTACATGTTAATGTCTTACACATTAATGTCTCACTGCTTTAGATAGCCACCTAATAAAGAATGAGTAAGAGTCATAGCCTTAGGAAGGGCTTGCTGCTGCCACGTGGGAATGGGGTGGGAAATTTTAATCTTTATCCACTTATTAGGTAATTAGGTAATGTCCCGTTACCCGGTAATTAACCAATTACCCATATAATTAAGAATTGTCTTAAATTACCTATAATTCTACTTATTTTTAATACACTTTATACATCCTACTATCATGGTCATATGGTACCTTGTATGGTACTAGTCCATAAATTTTGGGTATTAACGCTCGGCCCGAATTTTATCCCAACATGTTAAACTTGGACGAAATTTATTTTCTTTGACTTGCTTCCCCTCTCACCTACACGAATTTACTTATCACTTGTTTAAAATAGCATAATCCTTATAATCTCCGAATAATATTTTCCTTGGACTGATGTCAATTACCTTATGACAAATTCAACGTACAATACTACATGGAGCAACATCATCGTAATTTAATACTGCGAAACGTAACATCATCGTAATGTAGTACTGCAAGGCGTAATATCATCGTAATATAATACTGCGGGACGTAACATTGACGTAATTTTGCGGGGCATAACAGTCTTATCCCCCTTTTACCTCCAAATGGCTTCGTGAGTCCTCCATTTAAGACACAGTTGTTAAGCACTCCATTATCCAACCAACAAATCTGTGTGGAAATCCCGTATCAATCAGCATCCTCTTAAAAAAAACCAATCCAAAGTATCATAGGCTTTCCTAAGATCAACTTTGAGAACACACCTTGCAGATATTACTTTCCTAGTATAGCCTTTGAATAGTTCATGAGTGAAGAGAATATTATTAGTTATATTCCTTCCTTCAATAAAGGCTGATTGAGAATCCCCCACCAGATAGTTCATTACTGCCTTTAGCCTGCCTGTGATGACCTTTGTGATGATTTTGTAGATAGTTGTACAGCATGCTATTGGCCTAAACTCCTTAACCTGTGTAAGATTAAGGACTTTAGGAATCAGAGTGATAGCAGTGCTATTTTGGCCCTTGGGAGCTTTCCTGTGTTAAAGAAATCCAACATATCAGAAATCACATCTTCTTTGATCACCTCCCATTATTGAGTGAAGAACTCTATTGGGAATCCATCTACACTAGGTGCCTTGTCAGTTGGCATGCTTTTGATAGCTCCCACTATTTCCTCCATTGCGACTGACTTGATCAGCTCCAGTTGTTGTTGCCTTGTTAGACAAGGTCCTTTTTTGATCACCTCAACATTTGTACAAGGATGCACTGGTGATGACTCCCCCATCAGTTTCTTAAAGAACTCCAGAAACTGTTCCTCCACCTGTTTAGGTTCTTTTAATTTGATACCTGTATCATTTTGAATAGAAACAATAGTGTTAGTATTAGTGCGCATCTTCCATTGAGCATGGAGGTACTTGGTGCCTTCAAATTATTGATCTGGTCCTCGAAGGCAGACTCGCGCTCGATAACAGCAAGCACAACGTCATGGAGCTCAGCCCACTAAGATTTAGCTTCGTGAAGTTGTTCGTGTAATTGAGCATCTTCTTGGTTGTGGGCCATTTTATCTTGCTCGCTTTGCTGCAACCAAAACTCAAGCTCGGTCATTTCCGCGGTTTTTGCCTCCAGCACTGGGGGCACACGACAACCTGATTCCTTTCAGCTAAGAGTTGATCCTGCTACAAGGAAAGTCCTTGTTTGTCAAGGATCAATCTTTGTAGACCCTTAGAAACAAGAAGGTTGGCCTAAAAGAGAAGAGTGAAATGAGGTTTATCATTGCAACATGTAAGTAGAAAAGAAGATACGTGGAAACTAGTACGATACCTATGCCGTATTATGCATGTCATTGTTTATCAAACACTCCCCTGAAAGGGAGAATATTTTCTTCCAATCTTTCGTTGAAACCAATGGCTTCATATAGTTAGCGAGCTCCACCAGCCTCGAGATGACATGAAGTCCTGTGAGATCAAAAGGGTGGTGCTTCGCCTCCCTTGGGGGTCTTGGGAAGGTACAACATAGTTGTTCCCCAAGTTCCCATGGTCATGAGACCGAGGAGAACATTCCCTCTCTTGATCAGCAGCTGGTACTGCTGGAGGAGATGCAGTTGGTGCTGGTGGCAAAGGAATAACTGGTGTCGATGGGCGTGAACACATCGGTGTAAAAGGTGAAGACACAGTGGTGGCAGAAGAAGTTTTCATTGTTAATTGCTCAGTGGTCGGAGGTAGAAGAGGCCTAGGGTCCGTGTCACGACCCAAATCCCAACCTCGGTCGTGATGGCGCCCAACACCTCAGTCAGGCAAGCCAACCATTTCCCACTAGTGAGTTCCATGTAGTTTACCAAAAACAAAACATTCTTCCACACTTGCTTAACTTAGTCTTTGGGACATTAAGTAGAAACAGATAACTTAGAACATTTTATACCAAAATATAAAATCATGAAATTGTAAATTTACGATTTACATTCCAAAATAAAGTTTACTAGCGTGTGTGCCAAGAACTAGTTTCACAAGTCTACAGGCAGCTAATAGAATAATACCAAAAGTATAAGAAGTCTGTCCTATTGTCTGAGTAAGTATAGACAGAAATGGGAAAAAAAGATAGCTCCAAAGTGCTGTTGGGAGTCGCCAAGAGAAGCAGCTCACAGTGGAGTCTAGACCAGGTAAATGTATCGCGGATGAACTCCGGGCTGATACCCAGATGCACCCGCCTCAGAACCTGTACAATTAAGTACAGAGTGTAGCATGAGTACATAAACAATATGTACCCAGTAAGTATCCCGCCTAATCTCGAAGAAGTAGTGACGAGAGGTCGACGTGACACTTACTAGGGTCAGAATAATATGTTTTAAGTGTAAAGCTAAGCAGGAATGGCAATTTATGAATAATAAAAGAGACAGGAACATCAAATATCCTTTACAATTATATGTACGTGTCAAATTTTCTAGCATACAATTTACCTAGTTTTCATTTCTCATGGTATTTAGCATATGCATAATCACAGAACACCTAACAAACACATAACATGTCGTGAACATACGGTTGACACAACGCGAAAGTAAATGTGCACCGAAGGGTCGAACGGCTCGAATCATAGATGCATCTATTACACCGCTCATAAATCGAACATGCGACGTGGTTGACATAATAGTAGGGGTACCCCACTCGCGAATCATACATGCGACGCGGGTTCCCGTATATATACACACTAATAACAGGAAATCAAGAAATCCAGTAGAGAATATACATACAAAGAAGGTTTCAATAATATAAATTTCAGAATGTAACCTCCTAGATGTTCACTTAATAATTCACCGATATTACGCAACCTAAATTAACATTTACGATTATAGTTACGACACATAAAGCATGCTTGTGAATCCTAAACTCCCCGACACGACATAATAGTAGCTACGCGCTTCGTGCGTGCGTAGCCCCCACAAATAAAGACATGCAATTATCTATATTCACCTATGGGGACAATTCTCTCTTACGAGGTTAAAAAGGAGACTTACCTCATGTCAAGCCTACTTTCCGGGTCAAGAACGCGCCCGAAACTCCAAATTCGTCGCCCAAGGACTCGAAACTAGTCAAATGTTGCATAAATAAATAAATCTATACTCAAAAGTATGAAATTTCCCTATTTAAATGATTATTTCAACTTAAAGTGCAAAATCCCAAAATACACCCCCAGGCCCACATGCTCGGATTCCGGAAATTTCCGGAGGAAATACTTACCCATAGTCTAAGGATCAATATTATATGGTTTTTGTACGATTCCGTCACACATTTCTTGGTAATTTCCCATTTTTTTCAAAAACCTAGGTTTTACTCTAAACACATGATTTCCACTAATTTAATGTGTTAATCTACCTAGGAATTAAAGTATTAAGCTAAGTTTATAGTAGGAATTACTTACCTTACAGTAGCTAGGTCGAATACCCTCTTTGCATGCTCTCAAAATCGCCCAAGAATGAAGAAAGTGTTCAAAAATGGCTAAGACCCGAGTTTAAAACGAAGTGCACTGCCTACAGGATTTTCGCACCTGCGGCTCGAGGACCGCATCTGCGGTCTCGCACCTGAGGCTCGAGGACCGCATCTGCGATCTTGCACCTACGAGAGAAATCTCGCACCTGCGGAGAAGGGGAAGGGGGCCTGGTTTCGCACCTGCGAAGCGGAGTCTGCACCTGCGGAAATTGGCAACTCCCTCAGGAGTCGCACCTGCGAGACTGGGACTGCAGGAGCGGTCTCGCACCTGCAACATGACCTCCGCAGGTGCAGTCACACCAGGTGTGGTGCCCCAGCAATCATTTTTGGTTGGTTTTTGCCTCGCTCGATGCCCGAATGGCATCTGGGCCCACCCGATACCCCGTCCAAATATACCAACAAGTCCTAAATCATAATACAGACTCGCTCGAGCCTTCAGAACGTCTGAAACAACGCTAAATCTAAAAATCAAACCCCAAAACCTATTGGATCAAACTTAAGAACTTCAAGTTCTTTGAATTCGCTTTCAACATGCTGAACCATACCTATACTACTAGGAATGACACCAAATTTTGCGAGCAAGTCAAATGACATAACGGAACTATTCCCGGTCTCAGAATTCCGTTCGGACCTTGATAACACAAAAACATGTCTAAAACCTCAATTGAACTTAAGGACATTCTTACTTCACTATTTGGCACTGAAATGTTCCCGGATCATCCAAAACCCGTTCCGAACATACGCCCAAGTCCGAAATCATCATACGAACCTACTGGAATCTTCGGATCTCGATTCCGGGGCCGTTTACTGAAAATATTGACTTAAGTCAAACTTGGACTTTAAGGCCAACTTAGGGAACTAAGTGTTCCTATACTACTCCAACTCCTCCAAACCTCGAAACACACGTCCCCGCAAGTCATAAATCAGTAAAAGCAACTACGAGAAGTTTCATTTAGGGGCATGGGGTCCTAGAACACAAAACGACCATTCGGGACGTTACATTCTCCACCTCTTAAACAAATGTTCGTCCTCGAATGGGTCTAGAATAATACCTGGAGTGCTGAATAAGTGTGGATATCTGCTCCGCATGTCCTCCTCGGACTCCTAAGTCGCCTCCTTGACTGGTTGGCCCCTCCACTGGACCTTTACGGCGGAAACCCTCTTGGACCTCAACTGGCAATCCTGCCTGTCAATGATTGCAACTGGCTCCTCCTCATACCCCCAATGTCTCATCTAGATGAATGGTACTGAAATCTACTACGTG
Source organism: Nicotiana paniculata (assembly GCA_005239505.1). Lineage (NCBI taxonomy): Eukaryota > Viridiplantae > Streptophyta > Magnoliopsida > Solanales > Solanaceae > Nicotiana > Nicotiana paniculata. The sequence continues at coordinate 9,629 of ML324818.1, read as the reverse complement.
AGAGAAGTCGACATGATACCTCCGGAGCATGGACACATGAAAGACCGGATGAACCCCTGATAAACTGGGAGGTAAAGCAAGCTCATAAGCAACCTCCCCAACTCATCTCAACCCCTCAAATGGGACTATAAACCTCGGGCTCAGCTTGCCCTTCTTCCCAAACCTCATAATACCCTTCATCGGCGAGACCTTCAACAGAACCTTCTCGCCCTCCCTAAATGATACATCACGCGCCTTTTGATCCGTGTAAATCTTCTGTCTAGAATGAGCTGTGCGAAGTATCTCCTATATCAACTTCACCTTCTCCAAAGAATCCTTCACCAGATCGGTGCCATATAGCTTAGCCTCGCCAGGCTCAAACCACCCGATGGGAGAACGACATCACCGACCATACAAGGCCTCAAATGGAGCCATCTCAATGCTGGACTGATAACTATTATTACAAGAAAACTCGGCCAAAGGCAAGAACTGGTCCCACTACCCTCCAAAGTCAATCACACATGCTCTGAGCATGTCCTCCAATATCTTAACTGTCCGCTCCGACTTCCCGTCAGTCTGAGGGTGGAATTCTGTGCTAAGCTCTACCCGGGTGCCTAACTCACTCTGTACGGCTCTCCAGAAATGCGAGGTGAACTGAGGACCTCGATCTCAAAAGACTAAAGGCCCCTACTGAAGATAGGTCGCCAAACTATGACCGAGAAGTTCGCCTTTTGAAGCGCCAGTCGCGTAGGGCGACCGGGCCAGGCCGAGTCGCTAGAATGAAATGTGCCGACTTGGTCAACCTGTCCACAATGACCCAAACTGCATCAACCTTCTGCAAGGTCCGAGGAAATCCAACTGCGAATTCCATAGTGATGCGCTCCCATTTCTACTCAGGTATAGGCATCTGCTGAAGTAGGCCTCCTGGACTCTGGTGCTCATACTTAACCTGCTGGCAATTTAAAAACCTAGCTACATACTCCATTATGTATTTCTTCATCCGTCTCTACCAGAAATGCTGCCTCAAGTCGTGATACATCTTCGTAGCACCAGGATGAATAGAATACCAAGAACTATGAGCCTCCTCTATCATCCTCTCCCTCAGGCCATCAACATTGGGGACACATAAGCGACCCTGAAGTCTCAGAACACCATCCTCGCCAATAGAAACCTCCTTGGCACCACCTTGTACCACTGTATCCCTGTGAACACCTAATTTTTGCACCGCATGGAAATTACTCCTAAAAATAATCAAAAAATAACTTTTAATGAATTTTAGGAACTTTTCTTTATTTAGTTGCATTTCATGCATGTTTAATATTTTAAAATCATTAAAAAAATCATAAAAATTATCACATTTTTCATTTCATGTAATCTTAGTTTAATTCGTATTTTTAGAAATTAATTACCCTTTAATTGATAGATTAATATAAAAAGTCACAAAAAATATACATTAGCTTAATCAATTAGTTTATTTAATTAGTTAAAATGTTAATTAAGTCATTTTTTATAAAAGAAATTTAATTAGTAGTAAGATGACTATTTTTGAAAGATAAAATTTGTCTTTGTTTCAAATTGGCCTAATTTGAGGGCCCAAAATCCCAGGCCCAACCAAATTCCCGACATTACAACCCTAATCCCCTCCTCTATATAATCTAGACCTAATAAGATACAAAAGAAAAAAAAATTATATCAGAAATCACCCTCCCCTTCCAAAGAGCACTAGCCGTTGGGACCCCTTCTTCTTCTTCTTCACACCTTCAAAAATAACCTACTCCATCAGCATACCACCTCCCACAAAAACGACCACCACAACTGCCGTAACACCCTCCTCAATTGCCTCCGCCGTTTCCCACCAGTCGCTGCTCGCCGAAAACCAGCAGCAGCGACACGCAAACCCCCCGATTCTCTAACCATGGCCGCCGGCCTCACGTGAAAAAAAAGGGGCAAAAACAGAGATTAAAAAGGCTTTTCTTGCAAAGCTTTGATGGAACTCGATGAGATGTTGCCGAGGTTGAGGTCGAGTTTGAGTTTGCCGACGGTTCTTCTCCGGTCAAAGGTTCCTGTTTGGTTGAGTTAGATTGCTGTCCATTTTATCCGCTATATACACTACTCGGAGGAAATTTGAATCAGAAAGCTCGACTAAAGGTCCGATTCCTACTCTGCTTTCTGAATGTTTATTGTGTGATTTTTGTGGATGTTGGATGAAGATGAATGCACTCTAATTGTTTTCTAGGTTTGTTTGTTTGTCCGCGATTTGGTTCGCTACTTAGTTCATTTTTCTGATTCGTAATTTTGATATCTATCAATTTGTTAAATTCCCTAATTGATCCCATGAAAATATGATATAAGTAGGATCTAATGGGCTAATATAGCTAAATTGTGTGAGTTTGGTCATAGTAGTATTTGAGTTGAAGTTTGTTCAAAAAGATTTGGACAATGTTTTTTAAATATTTTGGAGGCCGTGACGAGTACCGTGGAGGAGTATAGTGTAGGTTAGCTTAGGATTTTAATTTTCCTTTTTTTTCCTTTATTAGTTGGGGACGACCTCGAGCCTCTTTTGTGTTTATTTTTTTCTTTTTCTATGTTTTTACCTCAATTGAATATTTTAAAATCCAACTAGATTGAGTACGCGACATCGAAATCTGTTCAAACAATTTCCATAAATCATGGACCTCTTAAAATTAAATATCAAATTATGAGATCGACTTATGTGCATGGTACTTTGCCTTAGGAGCAATTACTAAATAATAAATTATCGTGACTATGGGTATGGTTCCCGTGGCATGGTCATGATACATAAATTCCAACTCGGAAGTGACAACTCATTCCCTCGACCCTCAACTCTAAACAATTAATAAAAAATACACATAGTAATCACGGGTGCATTTCATGTGACGTGTTTGCCATGTATTCAAAAACAACAAGTGCACGCCATCGTGACTTGTCTAAGATAAATCAATAAACGTCCTGATTGATCTTAAAACTAAAATGCTCCTTCAAATAGAAAACATAAAGAATAATGTAACATCGCCTCAAATAGGCACTATAAAACCGTCACGACCATAGTCTTGACTACGTAATCTACACTCGGGTGCGACAACTCATGTCCCCGTCTTTAATTTCAAATTATAATAAAAACCACATGTCGTGAATCGCAGGTGCATTTCATGTGGCGCGGTTCGCAACATGTACCAAAATGACAAGTGTACGACATCGTGACTTGTTCCAAAATAATCATAATAATTAAAAGCGGTATAAAAGCAATAATGCACAAAAGGTTTTAAAAAATGTAATTAATTAGATAATTGGTCCAATTATTAATAGTTAAGCGACCGTGCTAGAACCACGGAATTCGGGAGTGCCTAAGACCGTCTCCCAGGTTAACAGAATGCCTTACTCGAATTTCTAGTCGCAGACAAATCAAAACAGAATCAAATTTCCTCGTTTTGGGATTTTTAAAACAAAACGGTGTTTCGGAGCATCGTCAAAAATCCGGGTGGCGACTCTGAAAAATTAAAATAAATCCCAAATCCGAATAATGTCTCTTAAAGTGGAAAACTCCCTTATTACCCCTTCATTAATCGGGGTAGTGAAAAAGAAGGTGTGATAGCTCTGGCAACTCTGCTGGGGATTGGAACCCAAAACTTCTGGTTTAGGGTTCAGAATTCGATCTTAGAAAAACTTTTATATTTGGATTTATTATCTGATTTTACATGTTTGAACCTAATGTGCTAAATGCCGCTTTTCCCACTTTGATATTATCTTAACTGTATATAAATTGTTACGAAACCCTCTTCTCCCTGAGTCTTATAAATCATCTGGGAAGTGTGCACTTCGTGTGACTTCTTTTCTGTTNTCTAGAACAATAAACCCTAGGATTTAAACTTAGAATAACATAACCTCATGCCGGATCCCTAGTAGGAACGTTTGTTTGCATCATGTGCATTTGACTTTGGGGACTCAACACAGGGGTTGGGTCCGTCTAGGACAGGTGTACCCAATTTAAAAGACCATCCTAATGCATCTTACGTGCTACTTGCGTATCTGTTTATTTTGGATTACATGTTGACTGGCTTCTAGAATGGGAAAGAAAATCAAAAAAAAAAATTAATCAAGAGTGAGAGGTAGGTATTTGAAAAATGCTGAAACTCTCCCGAAAAGAAAAATGAAAGATAGAAAATAAGTGAATGTTTTCAAAAGTCATGTTTCCCGGTTCTGTCAAAACTGGCAGAACTATGGGGGTCTGATTCGCACCGTATGTGAGATACGTAGGCAAACCTCATCGGTTCCGGCCCCCTTTTTAAAAAAAATTCAAAAATATTTTACTTTAATTCCTTTTTAGGAGTCTTTCTTTCAGAAAATCCTGGAAAAAAAAATAAAAACTAAGAAAAAATTTATACCAAAAAATATTTTCTTTGTAGGAGTATTTCATTAGAAAAAAAAGACAAATAGAATAAAAAAATCCAAAAAAATATTTTCTTTCTTCTATAGAAGTCTTTCTTTAAAAAATTTTGAAAAAACAAAATTAAAAAAAAAGATAAAATCAAAAATACAAAAATATTTTCATTCTTCTTTCGAAAAGAAAATTCAAGCTTCAAAAATATTTTCGTTTTCTTTAGAAGTATTTCTTTCATAAAATAAAATTCCAAAAACCCAAAATTATTTCTTTTCTTCTTTAGAAATTTTTCTTTCGAAATTCCAAAAAAAAATATATTTTCTTTTTTTTAGAAGTCTTTCTTTGCAAAAATTCTCAAAAAAAACAAATCTAAATACAAAAATATTTTATCTCTTCTTTTTAAATCATTGTTTTGAAAAACATAAATACAAGAAGAAATTCAAAATCCAAAAAAAAAGGCAAAAAGAGTTAGGTTATTTACTTTATTCCCAATCTTCCCAAATTATGCAAGATCTGATTCATGCGGCGTCATGATACGTAGGCAATCCCCATATGATTCGATCATAACCATAAAAAACTAAAAAGAGTGAGAAAAAAAAGTGAAAAAAATAAAATCAAAAGAAGAATGATAATAATAAGGACCGACTGAGTCCATTCTAACGTGTCTTTTGTTTTGAATATTGAAGAATGTTTGAGGTGGTCGGTTTGTGGTAAGCTGCAACACAATCCACAAGGTCCAAGAGATAATGCCAATAACAACTGACATCGAAGCCGTTACGAGTGCTCGTGAGACTCAGGGTCAGAAGGTTCAACAAGAGTCTATTGTGGTTGAGGAAAATAGAGTACTGAAACAGAAAATGACTGAAATGTGTCAAGCATGGGCCAATGGCCAAGGACCACCCTTCTCTGTTCAGGGTTTCCCAGAATTCACACCCATCTCGACAACTACCATTCCGGTCTCATTGTCTGATCAATCCTATCCACATGGGTTCGGTCTTTATCCTAACTGTACGACCACAGTTGGAACTCCAGTTGCATGCTCTCAAAGTTTTCCATTGACAACCAATCAGACAACCACTGTTGTTATGCCTGTCTTCACTGTCCCACAGCCGACGGTGGTGCAGAGGAAACCTCATGAGTCACAATTTGCTACCCAGAAAGAACAATACCACTCTCTTGAGTACCACTCGTATCTATTTGATCTTCCTGCAAAGATTGAGAAGCATGCCCGAAAGATGGCACATGATGAAATGACCCAAAGACTGAAAAGCTTAGAACAACAGTTGAAAAACATGCAAGGGTTGGCAGGTCAGAAGAGTATTGCCTTCAAGGATCTATGTATGTTCCCCGATGTTCGTTTGCCACTTGGTTTCAAGGTCCCCAAGTTTGAAAAGTATGATGGACATGGAGACACCATAGCCCACCTGAAAAGGTATTGCAATCAATTAAGAGGTGCGGGAGGAAAGGAAGAATTACTGATGGCTTATTTTGGGAAAGCCTTACGAGGGTAGCCTCTAAATGGTTTACTGATCAAGACACATCTCGTTGGTATGTCTGGGATGACATGGCTCAGGCCTTTTTCAAACAGTTCCAATACAACATCGACATTGCCCCGGACCGCAATTCCCTTTCCAACCTGAAGAAGAAACCAACTGAAAGTTTCAGGGAATATGCCATTAAATGGAGAGAGCAAGCAGCTAGAGTTAAGCCACCCATGGATGACCATGATCTAATCACTGTCTTCCTTCAAGCGCAAGAGCCAGATTACTTTCAAAACATGATGTCCGCAATTGGAAAATCCTTATCGGAAGCAATCAAAATGGGAAAAATGGTAGAGAATTTAAGACAGGCAGAATTATATGTCAAGCAGCTCTCAAAGCCGCAACTCAGGTTGTCCAGATTGAATCTAATAATCTTAGCGACACGAATGAGAAGGATGAAGAAACCATGATGACATCAGGGTCGAGAAGAGGTCCTAGGAGGACATCTCGAAGGTATGACCAGCCTCGTCTGGTTTCCGATGATTCCCCTGAGCACTACTATCTACCTCAGAACACATAATACTCTTTTGCTCTACCTCAGTATGTTTCCCAATCACCAAGACACTCCAGAGGGTGAGCACCTTCATCGCAAGATCTCCACCAGCCTCCACAAAATTTTCAAGTGTCCTATAACCCACATCCAATAGGAGAAAGATAATTTTATACCAATAGGAGAGTTTTATGCAAGCGTGTTTAAGAAATTAAAGCATTATGACATGATTGCACCTATTCCTCCAAATCATGTGGACCCACATGCAAGAAGCTTTGACCCTTCTAAAAGGTGTGAATACCATTCCAATACCCAGGGGCACGATGTTGAAAGATGTCGGGATTTGAAAAGAGAAATAGAAAGGATGATCCAGGAAAATCTGATTGTGATCACAGACAGTGACACCCAGAATATCACGCAGAATCATTTACCTGCACATGATGATGCACACTTTGTGGGGATGATGCGTGATGACAGGGAGTATGAGAATTCTCTCGGGAACTTGCTCAATGAAGTTGATGATTTTGAAATTGGAGAATGCTCTGCTGATTCTGATGAGCGAATTTGTGGCTAAATGTCAAGCTTAGCAATTGAAAATCCATTCCCTTCTCACTAGGAAGGAATATGGTAGCTTGTTTTGATGTTTTTTCTATTTTCTGGGTTATTTCAGGGTTGTGATCCAGATTTTATTTGTTTTATTGAGTCAAACCCTTCGATCCCTATGTTCTGTTTGTGTCAGTCTTGTCTGTCTGTTTTGTTGTTATTTTCATTACCCAGGTTATTTTAGGGTTGTAACTCGGATTTTAGGTTGTTTGTCTTATTGTTTACTCAATGAAATACAATTTGTCCTTTTGTGTCATTCCATGCTTAGTTCCTTTCTCGCTAGGTTTAGTGATATGACATGCATGCAAAAATTTTGGCCAGATCTTAAAAACTGATTTAGTCTTGAGTGAGATAAGTGAGAAAGATACACTTTTGAGGATGAATAAAGATTTGAGATACTTTGGAACTAAGGTCGAGTAAATTCACCTTCAAATCATTGTGAAGATCGGGTTTGAGGATGTTCAATTAATTGAGGCTTGGTTGAAAGTTTGACATTAAAGGATAGAAACTGTATTTCAACCACGACACACCAAGAAGATAGACATGTTCATCAATGCTATGATCGTAAAGATAATATGTTTGGCGTTTCTCGAGGCCGGGAGGCCCTTTTTCTGCTACCCAAATACTTTATACCCTTTGTTACCCCTTTTGAGCCTGTGTTATTTTATTTGACCACTCCCTCTTGGAATCAAGTTTAGAGTCAAAAGTCCAAAAAAAAAGAGAAAATGAAAAAAAAAAAGTTAAAATGAAAAAAAAAAAGAGAAAAATCCATGCCCCAAAAGTACAAACCGGGACAACTCTTAGAAAGTTCAAATGAAAAAAAAAGAGAGAGAAGAAAAGAACAGTCTGAGATCTATGCCCTAAAAAAAATATGGGGTAATTTATTTTGAAAAAAAAGAAGAAGAAGAAACGGAAAGAAAGATGAAAAAAATAGTTAGGTCAGACGTTTGAACTACGTTAGACCTGATTCCTAAAAAAAGAGGATACATAGGCAGCCTTACACGGTTCGGTCCAACCAAATAAGAATTCAAAGAAAAAAAATCCAAAAAAATCCTCAGTAGCTAAAACTGGGGCAGAAATTTTACTTCCCTTTTAAAATAGTCGATGCCAAGAGTTGTAAGCCTACAACCCTTCATTTTGAGTCTACTTTGAGTTTTCATGCTGACCTTTCTTTCCAACCCTATCCAAAAACCCTTCCAAATAAAGACTTCCTAATATGCCTTCAAGAATGCCAAGAGAAGTGTGCAATGAGCAACAGTTGTCACACGATATAGAACACTGTCAAGTTGCTCACAAAAGAAAAAGGAAATAGAAAAAGAAAAAGAAAATGAGAGGGTCTTACTAGTGAAAATCCTCACGGGCACTATAAGGCGATGGTCATTAGAGAAAACAAATGAGAGAGGCTTGTTGGTGAAAACCCCTTGGGGCACCACTGGCCGAAAGTGAGTCGTGAGGCCGATGCGAAGAATTGGCACGAACAAGCCCGACTTCAAAGGTCATAGGAATGGTAAAAGGAAAGATTAGACCAGTTTGATAGATCAGGCTGTTGAGTCCAAAATGCATGTCATAATCATTAAGGCTAGTTACTGCAAAATAAAAAGAAAAAAAAGAACAAAAGAAAAAGCCTCTTCCTTCTGTCCTTCCGACAGGGGCATTGCTTGTTAATACTTGTTTCTTTTCGTCATGGTGTCCTTCACTCTAAGTCAGTCTTTGTCAAAACAAGCAAGAAAAGATTTCAAAATCTGCTATCAGCTTTTCAGTTGCACAAAAGTGAGTTCGGCCAACAATCCAATGTTACAGTCAACATGCATTGAGGATTCATGCAGAGGCTTCCCCCCAAAAGAATCTTGTTAGCCTATTCGGTTGAAGCAAGTAAAGATAGCTTCAAGGTTAATCGGAGATCCTTTGGAGTACCGAACAAGGACTATGAAGTGTGCACATCGTTCAAAAGGCACTTACCAGTTGTGATTCTCTCTGACGGACAAATTGCTCAAAAGCAAAACCCATTCATGATATAAGAAAAGGTTATCCAATAAAAGAAATCTCCTCTTTTGAGATAAGACCGATTGATCCACAAATACAAATGGTACCGGGTGTGAAACAGCCAGGGTTGATGCAGAGCAAAAAAGTCTCTTGAAACTTACTCAAGTTGATTGAGCAAAATGCCAAGCTGCCCAAGATTCAAGGCCACAAACCGACCACCACTTTTAAAACTGACAAAATTTTCTTTGTTTGAAACAAGAACAAAGCAGTGCAAGGAAGTTGGTTCAAAAACAAATTAAAAAAAAAAGAGGAGAGCCGACAAAGGGAAGTTTCTCAAATCTTTGCCTTTATTTGTCTTGCTAGTGTGTATAAATGTTTCCATTGCTCTTCACATTTTTCCTCCTAGGATAAAAACTCCTAGTCTTATGGATTTTCTCCCAACAGAAATCTTAGTCTGATGAATCTTTCTCCTAAGAAAGAAGACCTAGTCTGATGAACTTTCTCCTTGGATCGAAATCTTAGTCTGATGAATCTTTCTCCTAAGATACAAAAAAAAAGACATAGTCTGATAAATTTTCTCCTAGGATCAACGTCTTAGTCTGATGAATCTTTCTCCTAAGATAGAAAACCTAGT